>CAIGRL010204096.1:0-24973 GCA_903798325.1 Fraxinus xanthoxyloides | reverse complement strand
AAAACATTTTCCTCAAAAATCAAGAAAATGTGGAAAACCAATAAAATGTAAAAAAAAATCAATTCTATTGAAAATTTAATTAATCAAACATGAAAAAAAGAAGAAGGTAAAAATCGAAAATATAACCCACTCAAATAGAACGTTATTTTTAAAACAATTAACCCTTCTATAACTGTACAGTTGTTTTCAGATGGTGGGTAAACTTCATCTAGTCATTGAACTTTAGTGAAATCTTAATTAGATCACAAAAAATTAATTTGTATCTTACTTTAGTCATTGAACTTCAACTTATAGTTAATTAGGTAGCTAGACTTCAATTTGATATCAAATTTCACCCTTCTGTCACTTTTCATCTTCCAAATAAAAATAAAAATGTGTTTCAACTTCCAAAATTGTTCATATCATCTAGCTAGCTTATGCAGAGAAAAATCCAGCTAACTACTTGCGTTGATTTTCGGGCAAATTTCACTATTAGTTCCATTAGGTAATCGTACTTTAATTTTGTTTAATCGGGGTAACTGTATTTGAATTTAATTTTAGAACAGCTGTAATTTGACTTGATTTCAATCGGGGTAAATATACTTTAATTTGATTTCAATTAATGTAACATTTTTCAATTTAACTTTCGATAATTGATGATTTGACAGTCAATAAATGATGATTATTGCACGTAGTCGTGAGTTTCTAACATTAAAAAAGTACATCTTCATTGAAATAAATGGCACACATTTATTTATTGACTGCTATTTTATCTATTTACTTCAATTCAAGTGACGAAATTAGATAAAATTGTCAAATTGAAATCAAATGAAAGTATAATTATCTGCTTAAACAAAATTTATGTACAATACCCAGTTGAACTAGAGTGAAGTATAATTACCGCGAATGAAATTTACATGTTGATTTACCTTAGGTCTACAAAATTCAAAGTTATTGACTAACTAACAATATTTTCTCGTAAAGAGAGAATTCTTATGAAATAGTAACAAAAATAGAAGTCAAAAAATAAAATAAAAACATAGATAGTTGGAGAAGTTGAACCGTTTAGTTTTCAATCTGTTAGTAGGCTATCAAGTTGGTCTCTAACTTTTTAAAGCAAACAAATATATTCTCAACATTTCATTATACACAGTGATTTCAACTATTTATATAATTGAGAATGAACAAAGAGTACAATACAAGGTGGAGGATCAACTTGCACGTTTTCAAAGATTGGGATCACTTTTATACTAAGTTAATAGCATGAAGACTAATGATGAAATTTTGCCAGAATAATAATTTCAAATGCTCCTTTCTTCAACCCTAAAAACTCCAGCCTTCTTCTTCCCGTTTCCACAAAACCTCTCAAAAGCGAAAGCAACAAACCATACTTTACTCCACCCCGAAATTCAAGCTTATATCTATTTGTAAATCTATAGATACAGATATACAAACCCTTGTATCTATAGTTTGTAGGTGTGAAATGCACCAGAGTGATGCAGAAGCTGCTGCGCAGAAGCCCATCTGGCCCCCTAATTTTATCCGTTAATTCTTCCCTCTCTCTACCCTGCTTCCTCTCTCCAGGGTTTTACAGTACCCGAAATAGTGTTAAAATGCCCTCATCTGCCGCCGTCGCCGCTTCCCTCCACCACCCCCTCCAAAATCCCATATCCACCGCAGCAGCCAAGAACCTGAAGCCTACGAAACTGGCCTCTAACAATCGTCGTCTGTGCAGGTGTGCCATTGAAAATGATAGTCGTATTATTAGCGGGGGGAGTAGTGCAGTTTCATTGAGGGATTGGGTTGTGTTGAAGGAGAGTAAGTTTAATAATAAGAGTGGGCCTCGTGCTCTGTGGTTTAGGACGCTGGTCGGGAACTCAGATAAGGGCGGTGAGTTTGCCGTCACGGAGGCTAATGGAGTGGATAATTTGGAAAACGGAAAAGGTCTGGAGGAGATGCAAGTGAGAGTGCAGAGGAAGCAGAGAAATAGTGGTGGTGTTGGAGGTGGGGTGGCTGTTGGGAACCCGGATTTGCTGACAATACCTGGAGTCGGGCCGAGGAATTTGAGGAAGCTGGTAGAGAAGGGTTTTGATGGCGTTGCTCAGCTTAAACAGCTATATAAAGATAAGGTATACCTCTGTGCTGTCTTTAATTTGCTATACGTATCTCATGCTCGCATATTATTATGGACAAAACTCATATATGCTTGAATATTAGTTCCATTGGATTTTTGTGTTTCATTGGATGTATTGGTGTATATAGTCTATGCGTATCCCATGGAATATTTGTATTGTTTTAAGCATCTGTACTACTTCAGACCCTTAATTTTGCACTGAGGAGTTCGATAATTATTGTAATGAGCATGTACTCTTGCTAAAATTTAGAAGAAATGGAAAATTGAATGAGGTTTTAGAGTTTAATTGATGGAGTTTTTGTTGATGACTTGTTTTCATTTTACTGTTAACGTTCATTTTGACTTCTAAGGCTTTATCTAGATACTTTGTTTAGCTTAGCAACTTTTTCTCTCAATTTTGCAGTTTTTAATTAATATATGTTGGTCAACATGCTTGGCTTGAGAGATAAATTGGCAACTGTTGAAAGTTAAATCAATGCAAATTTACAATGCATTTATTTGTACTTTTTCCATGGCCATTTTATAATGAAGAAGCATTTCTTGCTGCAGTTTTTTGGGACATCCAGTCAGAAAATGGTTGAGTTCTTACGAAGTTCGGTTGGAATCATACATAGAAACCACGCCGAAAGTATAACTACGTTCATCAAAGATAGCGTGGATGAAGAGATGAAGGAGAACAGCTCTGATTCTGATATTAAGCCTGCCCATAAGAAGCGACTCACTTTCTGCGTTGAAGGAAATATCAGTGTTGGGAAGACCACATTCTTGCAGAGAATAGCTAATGAAACACTGGAGCTTAGAGATCTTGTGGAGATTGTTCCTGAACCTATTGACAAGTGGCAGAATGTGGGTCCAGACCACTTCAACATATTAGATGCATTTTATGCCGAGCCAGAGAGATATGCCTATACCTTCCAAAATTATGTGTTTGTTACAAGAGTTATGCAGGAGAGGGAGTCATCTGGTGGTATTAAACCCCTCAGACTTATGGAAAGGAGTGTTTTCAGTGATAGAATGGTATGTGTACTACTTATTATGCTTTCTAACGAAATATAATGTATTCTTCAACTTTAGAAAGTATTTCATCTTGTCTGTGAAGTCCTGCATTTTGTTTATTATGGGATCATTATATCAGACATCTCAAAAGATATTCAACATCAGAACATTCTTATAATGATGATGTTTAAAACATATTGGTAGAATTCTGGTGCTTAACATTTATTATCTTTTCTCCTTTGCCAATATTATAAGAGAGAAGACAAGCTAGCCTGGTTATGGATTTCAGCTGATTAATTTTCATTCTTGTTTGATGAAGGTCTTTGTGAGAGCTGTTCATGAGGCAAAATGGATGAATGAGATGGAGATCAGCATTTATGACTCGTGGTTTGATCCAGTTGTTTCAAGTTTGCCTGGTCTTATTCCTGATGGTTTTATCTACCTAAGAGCAAGCCCCGATACTTGTCACAAGCGTATGATGCTGCGCAAGAGAGCAGAGGAGGGTGGAGTCTCTCTAGAATATCTGCAGGATTTGCATGAGAAGCATGAAAGCTGGCTTTTTCCTTTCCAGAGTGGAAATCATGGGGTTCTGTCTGTCAGTAAGCTACCCCAAGATGCTGACTGGTCTTTGCATCCGTATATAAGGGACCGTGTCTATTATTTGGATGGTGATCATATGCATTCAAGCATCCAAAAGGTATTATGCTGGTATTCAATTCATTCAAGGTGATCAATGTGATGAGCAAACCTTTGATTTATCTCTGTTTGGTAATGAGCAGGTTCCAGCCTTGGTTCTCGACTGCGAGCCAGATATTGATTTTAGCAGAGATATAGAAGCTAAGCAGCAGTATGTAAACTTTCCCTGTTTTGATATGTTTGTTTAAATTATTTGTTNATCATGGGGTTCTGTCTGTCAGTAAGCTACCCCAAGATGCTGACTGGTCTTTGCATCCGTATATAAGGGACCGTGTCTATTATTTGGATGGTGATCATATGCATTCAAGCATCCAAAAGGTATTATGCTGGTATTCAATTCATTCAAGGTGATCAATGTGATGAGCAAACCTTTGATTTATCTCTGTTTGGTAATGAGCAGGTTCCAGCCTTGGTTCTCGACTGCGAGCCAGATATTGATTTTAGCAGAGATATAGAAGCTAAGCAGCAGTATGTAAACTTTCCCTGTTTTGATATGTTTGTTTAAATTATTTGTTTCATTTACTTACTTTAATCTATGTTGTTACAAAGTAGCTAGCAGTTCTTGGATTCAGTGTTCTTTAGTCTTATCATATGCATTTTTTGGTTGGTTTTCATCTTTGTTAAGTATGTAGGTGTTAAGGTTACTGAAATTGCCATAATGCACGAACTAGTTGGTCTTAGCAGAATTAGATTATTTTTCTGGAACCGTTAATATGTGCTTGCTTCAATATTCTTGATTTGTATTACATCCTGACATAATACAAATTGACATCTTTAACATTCATGTTAAAAATGCTCTCAAAATTATATTTCCTCAGTGCGTGCTGCATGAATTGCTCTCTTTGAAGAGTGGAATTTGTAATGTTTACATATACCCGTCTCAAGATAGCATCATTGTTTTTCCACACGACGATAGCTGGAGCATGTTTGTCAGTGCTTAAAAGCACTAACTTTGAAAATCATGATTGGCAAACAAGTATCTTAAAAAATAACTTTGACTTGCTTTCAAACAAAGCCAAACGTTAGCCCAGGCACGTGTTATTAGGAGACATCTAGTTAACACATAAATCAAAAGTGCTTTGAGAAGGTTTTATCTCTCTCATCTTTTTCCTTAATTCGTCCACGCATTGCTTTCTCTTTTACCTTGTTTACTGTTTCCTGTCCATTCACAACATAAAGAGACTTGCAATCATTTGTCTTTCTTTCGCTTGTGAAGGTATGCTCTCCAAGTTGCTGAGTTCTTTGAATTTGTGAAGAAAAAGAAAGAAGTCACTTCGTCAAAAGTTGGAGAGAACTCGACAAGAAGTAATCAACCCCAGGTATTTCTTCCTCATAAAGGAGGATTATTAATGCCGGGTACACAGCATTTCCCAGAATCGGCTCTCAAATCTTTGGATTTTCGACGAGCCATGTCTTATTTCTCTCAGTAGTCAAATTTCATTCTGATCTTTAACAATCTGTGTAGATTCCTGAATCTGATGTGTCCAAAATGTTGTTTAATTTCTCCGCATGTAAAAGATGTTAACGTGTTGATCAACCTTACTAGTTACTAGATGTAGAGCTAGTTGTGTAGCATGCTATGTAGTAGAATCTTTGTTTGTTGAAGGTTTTAATAGT
This sequence comes from Fraxinus xanthoxyloides, assembly GCA_903798325.1. NCBI lineage: Eukaryota > Viridiplantae > Streptophyta > Magnoliopsida > Lamiales > Oleaceae > Fraxinus > Fraxinus xanthoxyloides. Next base: position 19,551 of record CAIGRL010204096.1, on the reverse strand, counting down.
TTCTTACTTCGACAGCTGTGTACAGTTCAGTTTCTGGAGGTTTTGGGGATCACATCTATCACAAAATAAGTAACTTTTTTTTTTTATTACTTACGAAAATGTAAGTTTGACTTATAACTAAAATTCATTTCTGGTCAGCAAATATTGGCATAGTTGAAAGGAGAAAATGATCGAATATGGCATAATGCTATAAGCGTAAATAAACGTTTGTCAAATCCGAAGTTGGGGTGAGCTGATGAATAAGGGAAACACAAGGGTAGTGGGCCGAGCTGTGAGCGGCTTGCTGACCAGAAGTAGGGTTCGGGCTTGGCCTATGAACTTGGCTGGTATTGATATCAATTTATCAATTTCAAAGTAGGAATGTTTTTTATTCTTATATTCTTTTATGATATCAAAAAGTAATTTTTGTTAATTATTATTTTTATTATTATTTTTATTTTTTATTAATGATACCAAGTGCTAGTCCATGGATTAGCTCATAAGCTGGATCATTAGGTGGCTTCTAGGGTCAAGCTCATGCGAGCCTCCCAAGCTCGAGCATGGCTGAGAGGCCAAGCTACAGCTCAGTTAAATCCGAGGCCAAATTTGGCTCTAGGGCCAAGTGTTGTACAAGTATGATTGGGTAAAAATCAATTCGAACCAATCAAATCGATAAACCTAACCCTAATCAACTGGTTTGGGTTGGTTTTTTAGTTCAATTAGATTGAGTTTGGGTTAGGAAATCAAAATTTAGGTCGGGTTGAATTGGGTTCCGGGTTATTCATTAAAATCCAATCAAATTCAACCCAACAAACTAAAAAAAATTTAATAAGAAAATTAGTACTTGAAACTAAAAACATAAAACTTAATGATCAAAATTCTCTTTTGCCTCTCATTTTTGCTCGTGTCTCGACTTCTCGATTCAATTTTTTGACGTGATTTTTGACTAAACAGTTGGATTGAAGGAAGAGTTCTCAATTACAATGTAGTGTTTGCTAAATTTATAATTTAAAGAATTGTTATTTAATTATCTCAAAGAAGTTGTATGGTGTAACTTGTAACCATATGTAATATGTATTTTTTTTTTTCTTGTATTATGGTAGAAGATTTCATTTCAAGCATTATAAATTCGGTGATGTAGCATAAAGAGCAAAAAACTAAAAAAAATAATAATAATAAAAAATTATTGGAGTGCATAATTCTTACTATTTAAATTTAAAAATATTATTAATTGTTGAGATATTGTTTTAAAAATGATGTAATTGAAATTGGTCCAAATTGAAATGGTGTCAAACTTTAAAAAAAAAAATGTTCAAATTCAACGAAAATAGTCTCAATCATTGGGTCCATTAAAAAAAATTGTCCAACAAAAAAATAATTAGGTCCAACTTGAATTGGACTCAAGTCCAAACAATCAATACAACTCAAACCAACCCAAGTTTGGTTAGTTTGGATTGGGTTGAGTTTCAACTATGATTGTGTTGGTTTCGATTTGAATTATTGTCAAATCGAACATATTGGGCTGATTTTGGATTGGACTCAAAACCAATCCAATCCAATCCACGTCCGGCCCTATATGCAAGCCTTTTCTTTTTATCTGATTTTTTAATGATATCAAAATTAATTTTAACATGGTTAAGAAAAATTATTATTAGTTATATCCAGTGCTAATCAATTAGCAAGCTTGGACGACTTGTAAGGCAGGTCCATGAGACAGGCTTGCAAGACTCCCAAGGTTGAGCTTGACTGGAGGTTGAACTCAAGTTTGAATTCAGGTAAGTTCAAGCCCGAGACCTGGCTCTTGGGAGGAGTGACTTGTTGCTTGCGCACAAGCCTTTTCTTTTTATATCAAGTTTGGTGTAGATTAAAATCAAATTTTAATACATTTTCTTATCGTTGTCAGTCGCAATTGTTGACCTTTCTCTCACACTTCAACTTAGGTCCAAAGCTTTTAATTTGAAGAAAAATTGTTGCCGGACACAAACTTTTTAAAAACTGATTTTGTATCAAAAGTTAATTCTTAATAAGGTTAAAAAAATATTTTTATTATTAATAATACTTATGTTTGAACCTCATTTTTGTATAGAATGCATTTTGAAATAATAGATTGATGAAGAATGTGTGGTTAAATTGAAGAAATTTTTTTTGGATTATGTGTAATATTATTTTATTGAAAAATGTGTGATTAAAAAAAAGAGAGAAAAATGTATATTTTGAGGAAAAAAAATGAAAATCAAACAAGGTCTTAATGATATCAGGTACTTAATGGGCTAGCACACGAGCTGGATCATTGGGTGCTTGTAGGATAGGCCCATGAACCTGCCCTGCATGCCTCCCCATCCCAAGCTTGATCGGGAGGCCGAACTCAAGCATGGTTAAATTCGAGCCCAAGATTCACGAACCAATCCCACAAGGGTTTAAAGCCACTATCTTTTTCCATTTCATCATCTTTTCTTTTTAATTTATTTTACATTAAAATCAAAATGTTCCCTTAAAGGATAATCGCGGAGTCTTTTATTATAGTAGTCAAATGAGCAAAAACCCTCTACTAGAGATCCAAGTGCATCCAAATGTAGTAAAAAAAAATTAGACTTGCTACATTTCACATAAGTCGGGACCCCAACTCTAACTTTCCGCAATCATAAAGAGACTCGCTACATTTCACATAAGTTGGGGATCCGAATATAATTTTTCTGCAATAAAAAAAAAAGAAAAAAAAAAATAGACTTGCTACACTAAATATTTGTATTTGGTACTCTGCAATATGACACATCAAACACCGAAATGCTTGAGAATCATTGTAACATACATCCAACATGTACAAAGTACAATTAACCTTTCACTTTCTATATACATCATAAATAGTTTGTCACCCACCTATGGAGGATAAATACTTTGGTATCTATACAAGAGAAAACTCCATGGTATTTGCTGCATTAAGGGCATGTTTGCTGCTAATGTATTAGACAATACTCGACACAACTCATAAAATTTGAACTACTTTTCTTCCTCAAGCCTGTCGAGTTCAGCCTCCCAAACATGCCTTGAGTAACTTGTAATCCCACAGAAGGGAAAAGGAAAATTCAAATTCCAAGATCAAATGAAGGAAAGCCCGGAATATCGAGATTCTGAGCCATAGGTTCAGAAGTACTCACTTGATTCTGCATGGAGCACTCTGATTTGTGTTTGAGTTGTTTGGTAGCTTGTTCCTCAAGTGCATCAAGATCGATATCTTCAAAAAATCGATCGTCTTCAAATATATCTAGGTTTTCTTCAGTTCTTGCACGTGAGGGTGAATTATTTTGTGCAGCTTCAGAATGTAACAAGAACTCATTATCTAAGTTGACCATTGGTATCGATTGAGCTTGGTTAAAGCTCAATTTCCTTTTCTGATTCTCTGTCATGTTCTCGTTTTCAGTAGTGTCTAACCTAGTTTGAGGAGTTTGAAAAGAGTGATTTTGTGTTCCTATCAAGCTGGCACTTTGGTCTGTCCGAATACTTGGAACTGTGGAATCAGGACTAATATAAGTTGACAAGTTCGGCAATCTCTCCAAGGGTGATTGACTGAGTAAGGATCGCCTGAAATAAAAAACAAAAAACAAAGAAAAAGAAAAAATATTTCAATTTCAAATAATTGAAAGAATACAAGGCATATTCCATGATAAAATTATGGAAATATCAACAGCAGCTATAATAAATTCTTGCAAGGGGATTAGATCATGGGTGCTTAAGCATAAGTCAAATTCAATTGTTACATTAAGTAGTATGAGGTCTTCTCTGTAATATTCACTCAAAATACAGCTTCAGACACAATATTGCTTCCCTCTAGGAGAACTCAACTTACGCTCTCAGGAAAAAAAATAGAAAAGAAAACATAGAGCGAAGAGAATGATAAAATGAAAGCCAACTCAGAAAATTGATAGGAAACTGAAAATCAACAATGGAAGAATAGATAGAAGAACAGAATATGTAAATAATAGAACAAATAAACAAAAACCTGTAAATTGCCATCATGTCTATTCTGCCCACTTCAGCTTCAGTACTTGCAGCTGTAGCATTTACGCAGTCATCTATGAAACTATCATCATATGTACTGTTAGCCTCATCTTCCTCATCTTCAGACGCCATAACTTCTGAAGATACCCTGAGAATGAATGAGCATAAACTGTTAGCAAGCTAGGTTTAATTTCAGAATTGATCAATTGAATGATGAATGGGATTCTTTTAGCACTAAACAAGAATAAAAACTAATGGTTCATGAATCACTTTTAGCTAGTTTCTTCCATCCATTGTATAATGCTAAGCAACTAAAAAAGATAAAAGAGAGGGGCAGGGCAGGGCATGGGGAGATTTCGAGAAGTTAATGAAATAGTTAGAAGAAGGTGATTAGCACCAATAAGAAATCACATGTAATTAGTGGTGATGATTAGGGATTGATACATAAAAGCTTTATCAAGTACGTGAAATATAATAACAATAAATTAAGTTTTTTCTCATTTTACTTGAGTGTGCTACATGAATCCCTTTTGGCACTCTGTTTGAGTTGCCACTACATCTAGCGACAGTTCCAACAATCAAGTGTTTTGCAATTGCTTTAGGCTACATTAATTTTGGTTCATGTCTCCCTCTTCTAACTTGTTCTATTAGGATCACATTGCTCTTATGAACGGGAGGTCCTTTCGATAAATGCGCAGATTACTTATAATCAAGTTATCACTTAACATCAATTGGTGCTACCTCCATTAGTTGGAGTATATGATAATCTGCTGTTTTATCCATTCCAGTATGATGTTGCATCGCTTGTTCATTTCGTCCAATTTTGCACATAATTGACAAATCCATTTTATACACACAGAAGATACCAGATTCAACATGAAAATGTATTCTTTTCTTTCAATAAAAAAGAATCAGATGCAGACGGCATAAAGTTATTTACTATCAGGAGGTTGCCGATTTGATAAATCTAGATGAATAAGAGCCCTAGTTCCAAAGCAGTCTAGAGAGTGTGACAGCAATAAGTTGTACCTAAACAAGTTTAAATATTTTTAGTTGCATTCTTGTGACACTTAGTGTGCTGAAGCAGTTTGACACACTAGAACCGAAAGTAAAAAAGGCAAATCAGGGTTAGTTTGAAATGGGAAAGTGAGAAGAGTTAAGCCCATTGACACTTGTGTTTTGTATTGAAAGTTATGTTGTCGATAAGACTACTATTCAAGAGTTTTTTTTTTTTTTTAATTTCAGTCTACTTGTTCTGAACATTTAGTCACTATCCAGTTCAAGATATGGGAACAAAAAATTTCATTTATCCTACAACTTTCATTATCCAAGCAAGGACTTACTCAGCTTCCTCTTCAATATAGACTGTCGCGCCTTTTGCTAGCATTTTCTGACCTGAAAGAAACAAATAAAGAAAGAAACAGTTCACTTAGGAAATTGGTTCGCTTTCAAATGATCCCATCCGTAGGTTAAAATATACCAGTTAGAATATCATTTCAAAATCACAGTAGATATCCTACCTTCTAAGTGAAGATTCCTAAGAGAAAAATACCCATGTGACAGTAAAACGAAACAGATGCATCAACATATCACAGTTATATGAGAAGTACAAGACAAACAATCTTTTACCTCTGACATGCTTAACTGTAGCATGACAGTCAGTGACAGAAGAATTTTTCAGTCTCTCAATAAGTCCACTCTGTTCCCTGCGTTCTGAAGGCATTTTCTGATGGAGATCTCCATGTTTGCGTAGCCTTCTAAACTTACATGGCTGCTCAACACTTTCACATTTGCCTCCAGAACTTAGAGCCCAGTCTTTACTACTGCTTGTGTTCGACAGTTTTGCAATAGGAGTTTGGGTTCCTTTGACCACGGGACATGGCGATTGGCATGATTTTGGTGCATGGTTTTTCAAATGTAGTGGTGAGGTTCCAAGTTCACTGTGAGGTGAGGTCAGGACTTCCATTTGATTCACACTGCCATCATCATCCACCTTTTGTGGAGACGTCATTAAAAAAACAGAATGCATGTTTGGGGATGAGACAAAATCCGGAATCATGAAGTCAACTCCTTTACCCTTTGATATCCCTGTAAAACAAATGAACTCTTCACATATAAATATGATACTGAAATTTGGACATGGAAAATTCTCTAATGATGAGGTTTCAAGAAAAGAAACAGACTGGAATCACTTATAGGAGACTCCGGAACAACCCCGCTCTTGATAAAATTAGTTAGTCGTGGACTGAGCTCAGAATCCCTCAAATCATTGTTCTCTTCATCATCTAAGTCCATTGATATTCTATTACGCTCCACTTTAGGATCTTTATCATAGCTATCCTTTTCATTTGACTTTTTGCTAGATGGCAAAGAATTCTCAGCTTCTGTTGATCTTGTCTGTGATATGGAAATACCTTTAGCTAGCACGGTTTTTTCTTTAAAATCTTTAGTTGAAGCCTCAAAGCCAGAAGAATCTTGCATCAGATTGCTTACAAATTCCATATTGCCATCAATTATAGACTTGGAATGAGATATCAGAGGAAGTTGTGACAGAGATAAAACCAGGACACGTCCAAGATCATCAACAGAGACAAATTCTGAATCAAACAGGAAAGAATGGGCAACAGAGTTCTGTCCATGGATATCCTGCATAGATATATCTTTGGTTCTTGAAATATCCACAAGTTCTGCATCAGTTTCTGGTAATTCTGTTTTCAACTCCTCTTCAGCAGAATAGCCAGGATTCTCTAAATATGAAACAAAATGTCAGTTATGCAGATTATCATGGCAGACGAAAATCAGTTGGCAAGTCTTATTGCACTCAAGTGTACGACAAAGTCTTTAAAAGGCATAACCTGGCATTTGATTTGTTAGTTGCATTTTAAATTGCCTTAAAGAACATTGAAAGGTTTAAGAATCAAAATTAATCCCAACAAAAGCATGTATTTAGATTCTTGACACATCCATATCTAGCAACTAAAGTCTGTTTCTAATCAAATTGTCTCCCTTGGTTTGGAGTTCTACTGAAAGGAAAGAAACCCTTTCGCAGAGTACAAGTGCAGTTGAAATCTACTTAAATATAACCAAAAAAAAAGAGTAAATATAATTCAGAAAATAACATCTGAAACCAACCTTTCTGAGATTAAAACTTGTAAAAATTAGATGATCAAGTGATGGACCCCTAACAATAGGTAAGGATTACAATAATTTCAAATTTTAGACAATAGGAAAAGTCTCTCGTGTATTTTCACAGACCCCCAAGTGCCATGGGAGAGGAAGTACTCAATTAGTTGTGCACTAAATGAGCCACTATGCCTATCGAGTTGTCACAAACACTCACCTTTAGTGTTTTTGTCATACAGTTCCTCAGCTTCTAATCTGAAACAGGGCTTTGAAAAGTCTTCATCCTGAACCATCGTAATAAGTCATGACATGCAAAAGATACCACACATGCAGGAATCAACCAAAGCTAAAGAAAAAACCTCAGTCATGGAAGTTTTGCAGTCTGTGGAAAATGATAATCCCTGCAGATTTTGCATTGTATCTATAAGTATTCCCGTCATAGATGAATGTGCCACACTGCACACACTGCAGGGAAATGCCTGGAAATGAGGGAAGGCTATTAGTGATGGTCTCCAATCTTTCTCCCTGGTAGAGCAAAAGTACTTGTCAAGAATGTTTCTCTCTTCATCCGTTAATTTGGTTTTATATGCAGGTGTCTGAATAAGGTAATCGTCTTTCACTTTCTTTCCTCGAGGAACAAATTGTTCGACTGAAATCTCAACCAGTTGAACTTCGGGCTTGAAAATATGGGGAACCTGCAGATACATAGTGCAATCAAGGTGTTAGCAGCCATGAAATTAAAATCAACATCAATCAACTCAGTTGATAAAGCATACCATCCTTGGACTAGAATGGAAATTAAAGCTATTCATTCCACCATTGCTCATATGTTTCTTAATGGCCTTGCTGTTCACCTGCTTTCGCATATAACCCTTCAATTCCGACCCTTCGCAGGCCAAAACTAGTAAAAGCTTGTTGAGGAAATTAATAATTATCAATGAATTATATGAATTACTTGAACATCTATGAGGACGTTTGTTTTGTTGTTCTAAATAATATTTAATGCTTACTAAATGCACGTGTAGATTAAATAAAGCATCAACCCAGATAAGGATATCCACACGTCCTTCATGCTTCCTTCCAGTCCTCCCCATCCGCTGAATCATTCTCAAAGGAGAGACATTAGCATCAAAACATATCACAAGATCAACTTCCATGATATCTAAACCTTCTTCGCCAATTGATGTCGCAACAATTACATTGTAACCACCTGTGCGAAATTTCTATGCAGACAAGTCAAGTAAATAACTGCAATTTGCAAACACCTCAAACAGCAAAATAATTACCTCTAATACAGCCTGTTGAACTTTTTGTGATTGGCCCTTCAATGTTTTGCCTGCAGATATCAATAACTAGAGTAGGTGACACGGTACTGTTAAGTTCAGTTCCTTGCCGCTAAATTTCCTTAAAAAAATTCTAATAGGATATCCTTGGGCAGAGGATTCTTCATCGTTGAAAAGTAAGTCGAATGAAAAACAAAATCATAAGCCTGTGAAGAGAGGAAGACTTGAAAGAAGGAATTGAACTATTTATCAACTTAGATGCATTAGATGAATACAAGATATGAATAAATATATTCACTAAGATGGCTATGGCATCTGCTTTCTCGTTTTTAGATCAAAAATAAGAATTAACAAGAACATTCAATAAGAAGAATTGTTGATAAAATATATTTTTTAATCAGTATGTATACCATTAATGTTAGTCTTTTGTGATTGAATCCCAAGCACAATAAGATCAACACAATTGAATGAGGCATCCAACAAGAGAATCATTGTTGGAAGGCTATGTTGCTCCATTGTCAGTTGTTGAAAAAACTAAAAATCGGCAGCTTTAGTTCCCAAGCTAGACAGAAATGTCTACAAATTATAGAAAACTCCTTCGTGAAGACAAGTCCAATACAAACTTTTTTAACATAAATTGAATAAGGCATCATTGATTTACATCCATAATTAATCAACCAGTCACCTTTCAAGGTGAAATACAAAATAAAAAAGCAACAGAAAAATTCTCAAAACAATTATGCATATATATACCTAGCAATGGGAGTATAATTACAAATGAAAAAGGGAACGAGGTTCTGAACCTGAGCTCTGACCAATGAATTCAGTAGCTTTTACAATCTCCCTGATGTTTGTCAATGCATTCATAATGTCCCTAAAAATCATCATCGAAAAATTGGTTGTATTTGATTTTGGATCAACATTTTATGTAAGATCATCAAAAATCATCTTTACCTGACACTTCCCCTAAAATTTGAAAATATAATGACCCGTGAGTTTCCTGGATTTTTCACCTCTGCAACAGAATTTACATTTGTCAAGTTCCGCATATAATCAAATCTAAATGCTGATTGGAGGTACCAAAAAGCATATAACTCTTTCCCTTTAGTTCTCATTCAATTAAAGAACATAACATACTATCTCAACATATGACACGTTATCACTATTTTGATTTTTTGAGTTAGCTCACTGATTCACTTGCCAATGTGGGATGGGACTTGCACCAATACAGGAGTATGGTCCCCTAGACCTCCCTAGATGACTAGGCACTCTGGTGCAGATAGACAGACATAGTACCCTTAGTGTTAGAGGTCTTTAGTCTACTTTTAATTCTTTTTCCTTGCTTGGGAGGTAGTACCTCCTCATTTAGTGCTTTCTTTACGTTTGTTGCTTTCGGAGGTCAGGTTTATGTCCCTTCCCTTGCATTCTTGCGAGTTCCATTTATCTTATGGTAGAGGCACCCTAACCCTCATCATCCTTCTTTGGTGGAGGCTAAAAGCCCACTGAGGATGTGTTGGTGATTTGCTTTGAAAAAAAAAAACAAAAAAAAATCACCATTCAGATTTAATGAATAGTCCTAGAAAAATCAAATAGTTCACTGTTGATAGATTTAATTAGGGCCTATAACTAATAACCTCAAGTTATGCTGATACTAGAAAGTTGTGAATGTTAAGAAGATCGAATAGCCAAAAAATAAATAAAAAAAATGAAGAAGAAGTTTCATATAAACTGCACGATCTAACTCAGTCAACAAATGAAGTCTGCCAAATCAATAAGAATTATGTTCAGCAAGCAGTAAGAATCCTATTGAATTGAAGGATGTATTGCGTAACAGAAATAAGCTGACATGCTACTTACTGAAATGATCTATCAATACTTCCAGCATCTTTGCTAATTTGGGGCTAGGGGCACCATGGGATACAGTTTGATGCATCAACACTTTGGCTTTCAAAAGAAATTCATTTTTACTAACTACTTTTGCAAAATACCTGCAATAATAGAATTTGCATGAAAGTTAGGGTTTTGGCAATTACGAAAACGAATTTAGCAAACAGATTCAGACTTAGAAGTAACTCTCATTTTAATATGATACTAAAGTAGCAACGTTATTAAAGATCACTATGTTAACAGCAGAGATTTGCTAAATAATTTTTTGTTGGGATATTTGGATACATTTATTGGAACTTGAAACCTCTCCGGATAGAAAAGCTTCTTTAAATGTTGAATAGGGTCATACCCTTGTTTCATCTTGTCTTCAAGCATCTCAAAAGCAGGCTTTATTCCATGGCTTGAGAGCAATTTCCTTATATGGTAAAGTGTTATAAGAACTCCAAAACAGCCCTCCATTTCTCCAAATTTTGTTTGAGGCAGTTCTGGAGGCGGTTCTTGGCGAAATTTATCCCTTGAATTAAGTAAATCACATGGGCTCAACTGTCAATAATCAGCAACAAATTTTAAGAGAAGAATAAGCATATGAAAATGAAAATGAAGTAAAGGTTCTAATTTAGAAAATCAATAAAGATGCAAGCTGCAATGTACCCTGTTTAACCACTTAAACATTTAACAAGGGGGTTAATATGGTATCAATGAATAGGCAAAAAGACACGGGTTCAAGTCTTACTAGCACCCATTTCTAAATGTCAGATGTGATAGTCTTTTATAAAAATATGAATCCAGCGTGCACATGAGGTTGCGTGTTGAAGATACATTTAAATAAATAAGCAAGTCCCCTCTCAAATAACTTAAACTTTAGATGGGGTAGTTAACATGCACATTTACAGTGTCAATTCGATAGGCTAGACAAGGAAATTGCTAATGGGGAAGAGATAAAATCATGGAATGCATGATAAAGTTCTATTTGCAATTCAATTTGCAGTTCCTTTGAGTAATGGTAATTTAATTACATCTCTAACCAAAAGTAGTAACACATGGACAGTTACGATTTTCATAATGTCAATTGAACATGTGCAATGAAAGATAGCAAAATCACACAATACGTCTTGCTTTTTCTTCAATCCCTGAAGAATACAGAGCACAGCATGCCAGCTAAATTACTAATTTTTTGAAGTCGTGTATAAGCCATAACAGAAATTATGAACCCATTTATCAGTCATTCATCAAAGACCAAATCTGGCGCAATAGCGGGTAAAATTGTGGATAAATTACCACCAAGTAAAAAGAATTTGAGACCCGCTGGTTCCTTTCAATTCATCTGATGTTTTGATTGAGAGCAACATACATGGGAAAGAAATGTCTGAGAGTCCAAGTGGCAGCCAAAAATATGGACCAGGCAAAGAAAAGTACTTACAGAATTGGTAAAATGAAGAAAGAAAAATTAAATAATCCATCTAGAATTGTTTGATCCTATATGATTTTAGATAGTTGATTGACTCAAAAAAAAAAATTTAAAAAAAAAGAAAGGAATCTTATATTTTACATTACGATTGCATTTCACAGTATAAAACCAAAACTACTAGAGCAACAAATTAGATAAATGCCTATTACATTCAAAATTTGAGAGACGTCGGGAATAAAAACATACAGTCCGGAAGTCTCTCTTCTGAAGCAATCCAAAAGTAGAAAGCCGCGCAGCAAATGGACGTGCAACTTCCCCAAGCAAATTATATATTTCAGCAGCTTCTTTTCCCATAGGGACCTAACAAGATCAGTGAAAATTTCATGAAAAATATTACATTTTCTAGTGTGAGTTCAGGAAAGAAAGAGTCCTAATACCTCCATCAGTTCAATCTTTCTCTCGTGCACATACGGGAGTACATCCGGATCATTTTCATTTCGATATTCAAGTGCGGATATTTGAAGGTTATCAATTATATTCTGGATCGTCTGATGTTTAGCTAAATAATGACCAACGCAAAATAAAAAAGACGTGAAGGAGTTAGAATGTCAAATGTAAGCATGCTTGGTTGTTCTTATAAGTTTGCTTACAAGCCCACCCAAACATGCTGAGAAAACCAGACAACCAGAAAGAGTACTTACATCCTGGTGTTGCAGTCAATGCTAATATTCTTAGTTGCAGAGAAATATCCATCAACTGAAAAGTTTCCATCGATATTATCAGTTATATTTTAAAATAACAGACTGAAATGGTCGTGACTACTAGTACATTCAAGACATGAGGAGCATGTTCCTAAGCAACCATGGATATCAAGAATTATAGCCACGGGTTTCTTCAGAACATGTAGTACACCATATCGTGGGTGTAGAGAAGAACAAATTAATAGAGAAGGACCACCATTATTTTGACAGTCCTCGGTCTCCCTCACTCCAAATCCACCATTCTTACCATTTTCCAAGAATGGCTAAAGACAGAGAAACAAAAATTGAAACAAATAGCATGGGAAATCGAGCCTATAACTTGAGTAATTGAAATCTAGATGGCAAGTTGATCTGCTAATATTATGACTTAAAAGAATGTTCAGAAGTAAATATTAAAAGCTCCCAGAACATGAGAAAAAAAAATTAAGTGGCAAACCTTACGCACTACTACACAATAAGCATAATTTCCCATTGCACGATGAGCCTCATCAATCACTAAGCAAACCAGATGCTTCACCAAACATGAACCTGTAATGTTCAATCAAGAAAAATTCCATAACAAAGAAAATTACAAAGATTTGGATGTGGTACATCAAAATCACTTAAGAATGATGTAAACATCAAACTGGTGTGAACCATGACGCTAGAAAACAAATAGTCATAGCCAAGAAAAAGATCCAAAAACAAAAAAATGTCCTCAGTCCCATATTAAATACAATTGATAGATAGAACCATCACGTGTTCTCTCACCAATGTTATTCTGGATGCATAACAATACCACTGAGGATGCTTAAATATTAATGTATTTTTCGACTTAATTAATTATTAACGTTTGATGCGGAGTTAGGTCAGCATGGTATAAAGCTTAATTAAACAAGTTCATAGAAATGATAAAAACAAAAGATAACAGATTCTACCGAAAGAATGAGTTTTATTACATCGTAGTTGCAAAAACTGCTTCACATATAGACTTCTTTATCCAAGATAACCCTCATTTACCCCAAACATCCAAGGAGAATATCTAAAAAGGCAACAAATAATAAAAGGGAGACAGCTTATATATCCCAAGATTTTATATAACATTTGTAAATTATATTTTGTATATTATTTTTAAGAGCGCTTCCATAAAGTGACCACATGCTAGCTATGATACCTCTCTGAAGATGCAGAAGTGCTTCATCTGCATGAATGGACTGTTTTCTTGATACCAAGATTGTCGAGCACTTGGAATTCACAAAATTTTGTCGAAGGAATTGTTAAACATTGTGTCAAGTTTCAAAAGCAATATATTTATTTTGATAATTCTCATATTTTTCTATATATTTAGAAGATTAATGCGTTCAATAAAATTAAATGAGCATTAAATCTAAAAGCAATAATTTATTAGATTATCGTATGCTCTTCTATGAATATCATATACGTCATACTAAAGTTTCTTAAATTAAAATTCCCCTGATCTGTCTTCAAAAGGATAGGTTAATAAATTGAGAAACAAACCAGAATGTATATCCTTCTCCAGCACTTGTGGAGTAACAAAGAAAACTCGTTTGTCTTTCCATAAACTCGCTCTTCTTGTAGGACTCGTTTGACCTGTCAGATCAATGGTCCACTCCTGCAATCAGTTGAATGACAACCTCTTTAAAACAGGTAAACTCATGGAAACTTATCTACTTAGAACTGTAGCAAGAAACACCTAGACCAAAGTAAACTATTGCTTACTTGCGGTATTCCTACAATTTTATGACAAGCTTCTATTTGCTGCATGACAAGTGGCCGAGAAGGAGCTGCAAAGACAATTTTTCCTGCCAAGTATGCAACAAGTAAAATTTAATATGCTACAATGAATCTTCTATATAACTCCTTAACAAATTGAGGTAAACCAGCACCACCATCGAAGATCAGACATCATGCAGCATTACTTGACTAGTCGTTGCATACATATTAAGGGTTAGTGAAATTTTATATGCCTTTTAGTATAAACTTAAATTATGATTGGGACAAATGCCATAACTCCCAAAACCTCAACACTAGAAATTAATTACAGCCATCCCCAGTTTCTCTCCCATATATTAACTTTTTGTGATTTTACTTTAACAAGCAACTTTCACAAAAGAAAATTTATATTATGAACTAAATTTTGTCGTTAGAATAACAGTAAAACATTGTATAAATGTATGTCATGCAACAACAGCAAATTAGCCCTTACTCCCAATAAGTTCATGTCACATATGTGAAACCTTTACAGAACTAGTTCCAATGGTTTGCTTGGTTACAACAACACAAAGTGAGATGAGACAGAACTCAAATAATGATCATGTGAGCTGATAAATATCTATGAATTTAAACAATAGGATGGAATAAGAAGCAAAGAGGGTAAGAAGATAATATTACCTTCTGGAAACCACCTGAAATAATTATACATGACCACTGCAGCAATAAGAGTCTTCCCAAGTCCTGTTGGCAGTACAACTAAAGTGTTGGAGAATAGAGCAGTCCGGGTAATTGAGAACTGATAATCACGACGGGGGATATTCACTGTTAAGAAAAAAATTATCAATATCAAAATAAATATAAACCATATTAGCAAAGACTCACAACAGATATTAAAATATTATGTTCAGTGAGCTTAACAAAGTGGCAACCTTATCTTAATAAAAGATAACAATGTTAATATTAGATTTTATCTTTCCAAGCTCCAAATTATGAGCATAAAAAGAATCCTATATTTTCAAAGGAATTACTTAAAACACAATACACTCCACAAGAATGACATTCAAAAGGACACAAAAAATATCCAAAAACTTTTAACAGCGCTTCATACAACAGTGCATATTCTGCAGTCCCTTGGCTTCAAATTTTGTACCTTGTTACCACATTATCACTTTTCACCCAGAAAGACGTCCCACATTTCTACTGACCCAGCATAATATAAAAAGTTAAGAAGAAAAAGAAATTGGCATACCAGAGAAAATTACAAAATTATATTTGAACTTAAAACTATATTTAAAAAACCTGGGTAAATCCAAGTCTTCGCAGCCTCAGGATCTATCTGAACGCATCCATTGAGCATCTCGATATCATAACACTCAGTAACACCCTTGATTTCATCGCCATTGTTATTTGAATTACTGTTATTTCCACGAAACCCATCTGCAAACTCCAATTTACTTGAGTTGTTCGACGGAATCACAACAAACTTATCTAACGTAGATTGCCTAGCGGCCGAAGAAGAACCAAACTTCAAGCTGGGTTTTCCGTTTCTAGAAATTTCTTGAACTGGGATTAAACTAATATTTGAATTAAATTTAAAATCTGAATTAGAAATTGAAGTGCATTTGCTATTGCTAGTGACATTAGCGGTATTCTGGCACGCCATATCAATTTCTCTCACAGCTGCTTCCCAGTCAAATTCCTATACACATTAAAACAAATACATATATATACATGTAAATGAGTTTGCATAATCAAAAGGGGAATTAATTAATTTCACTAACATCGTCATCGTCAATGATGTGGAGCGGAGTGGAAGTGGAGGCCATTGGAGTCTCTTGGAGTATCAGAAAGAGAATCTCCGTCGATGAGTCGGAGAAACGAAGGCGGTGGCGGCAAAGTTTTAAAGAGCCCTTTTGAATTGGGGAAGAGAATGGGCAATTAGCGCGCGTGGCGAACGGCTTTTACCCTTCCTCTTTCTTTTTCTTTTTTTTTTTTGAATTCAACCGGCCCATAAATATCTAAGGGTGTTTTTGAACCACATTATTTCGAAAGAATGTATTTTAAAATAGTATATTAATGGAGAATATGTGGTTGAAAAAGAAAGAAAAGTTATTGATGTGATGAAAAATATTATTTTATTAAAAAATGTGTTATTAAAAATGAGTAGAAAAATAATAATGAAAATTTTAATGAATGTCAAAGAGGGGTTAAATCAAGCTCCTCTCTACGGTTAAATCAAAACTATTTATTTTCGGCATTCATTTTTAGTTACGCATTCACTTCTATTTATTTTTTTAACTACATATTCTTAGAAAAAACTATTCCCAAACTAATTTTCTCGAGAAAAAAATCATTAAAATGATTGTTAGGGACTTAGCCAATCTTGCCACGACTTTTTAATCACGAATTTTATCAACTTTTATCAAAATTTACTAAAAATCTGATTTTAATCTCAACCAAATATGGACTCTCTTTTAAATTACATTTCATAGCATAACTTTTAAGTTTTAACTAATTGTTTGTTTGAACCCATTTTGTAATGAAATAGATTTTGTTCTTGTCTGTCTCAAAACTCTTTAGTTCTCATACTCATTTTCAGTTTAATATTCACACACAAAATATTTTACACGTAAATAAAAAAATAATATTTTTTAATTACACATTGTTAAAAATTTATTATTCAAGACATAATTTTATTTTTTTATCAATAATGCCATCAAACATGAGCTTTTTAATAGTGATTTTTGTTAAAATGCATAGTTAAAAATAAAGAAAAAATTTGAATTTGCAAGTAAAAATATTTTCTTTAAACAAATACTTGACATAAAATAAGTTGAAAAAAAATGATTTTTCAAAAAATAAAGCTCAAACACAGGCCAAATACATTAATATATAATATAGTAAGCAGATTTTCACATGTTGCAACATTTTTTTTTAATTCAAACAATATCAAAAAGGTTTAATACATAAAAACTTTACTCTCCATTGTTTCTTTTAACTTTATTTATTGTTCTAGAACAATAAAAAAAAAGGGATTCAAGTTGGCTGACGGTCTCTTAGGGTTATTCTCTTTGCTATTTTTATGTTGTTTTGAGTTTTTCAAAATAGTGAAAATACATTTTTTTTCCTATTTTTGAAAATGAATTTTTGAAAAAAATTGTACAAAAAACTCAAAACAGGCAAAAAAAAAAAAACGTTTTGAGCATTTTCAAACTAAAATACGAAAATGGATGAAAACACGAAAAACGCACCCAAATTAAAAAACAACGTTCTATCTCTCACATATCCTCTCTCCCATAAGATTCATTCCAGAGTTCTTCTATAGGGTTTGCTCTGTCTTCACTCTCACAAGCCCACTATACTTACACATCGCCCACGGCCTCCGTCTTATTTTTCAACACCATTCCGCATTTGATAAACTCCAGTACATGTCCGTACATTGTGCCGCTCCTTCACCGCCTGCCCCATCTGTGGCTTTACCTGTTTATTCTGCTCCCCCTACAGTTTACTCGTTGCCTCGATATCAGCAAGTAATTAAATCTTTAATTGAATTTGTGTTGGGTCTGAATATTGATAAGTTGTGATTTTTTCTATTTTATATACAATGTTTCTCGGTGTGATAATATCCTCTATGTTTTCTTCATAAAATAAAATAGGTCACGTGTTTTCATGATAACATTTTTTTGGTGCATTTGGATCGATATTGAAGGATCTTTCTTTGGGTCTTGTTGTTCGTATGGTGATAGATCTTGAGTTTAACTGGATTTGTTTATGTGAGTCCTCTATGGATTGGATTGAACATTTCATATAATTCGTGACAATTTTCTCTTTGTTTCTATAACTTCATTGCTTCTGTGTTTTTGTTTTATACTAGTGGTTCCTTTCCTATTTCATGCATGGTTATTTCAAATTTGTATTCCTATAGATTTCTATGTTTCTGTAATTTAATTGTATTTTTTTTTTCTTTTGTATTGGGATATGATCATCATTCTTACTTTTATGTTTGATAGAATTTATGGAATGTGACTATAATTAACTACATTGATATGTGTCCATCGAAGAACTTATATATACCTTGATAATTTAATTTATATTCAATATAAAATATGGGTGGTCACAGAGTTAAGAATGCGGAACCAACGTATTACAACATAGATATATTAAAGGGGGAGTGGAACCGCTTACATAAGATTCATCGCATGTTTTCTGAACTTTTGGGACGTACAGATGTTACATAGGATCCAAATACCAACAAAGTTAATACTGCATAGGAAGTTTTACAACACTTTTATGTGGTATATATATTTATTAAAGAATATTTTCGTCATTAGTTTTTTATCTTATCAATTGTACCACTTTTCGTTGAACACTGTGACAATGTGGCTTCTTTTTTTCAATGGTAAATTGACAAGTCGGATTACAAAATGTTCAAGAGGGAAAGATGTAAGCACTACCATACTCTTGGAGAGATATTTAGCAGATTACAGCTGTGGGAGGATTAGGCAATGCCTCCACTCAGCTTCCAAACACATAAGAGGAAGAAATGCAGCTAGAAAATGATTTTTTGAACAGGAAAGTGCATGTACGTGTGGAAAATGATGATGAAGCCGATGAGGTTTCAAATACTCGTCAGTGTGAGGAAATTGGTACATCGGGTGTGTTGACCTATGATTAGCTCCACTTATTTTTATTATAACAAACAATGCATTTATATTTCTAACATATCTAGTTTCTTGAGTTTTCACGTATAATTCTTCCTAAACACTCAAATGCCAAATGGTCATCCATTGAAGAACATGTTATCAAAAGAGACTCGAAGAGAACAAGAATATTGAAGACTAGTATTTAGAAGTTGCATATCGAAACTTCATTCATATGTAAAGGTATACTCATCGATTTTGCCAAATGCATAAAACTTAAACATTCTTTCACCATTCATAAAATTGCATGATATATGTTTTGGCATGAAATTATGCTTTAAAAATTAAACAATTTGATTTAGAATTTTCTTGATAAAACCACACGTTTTGGTCGATCGAAATACGAACCGGTCGATCGAACTATACTTCGGTCGACCGGTTTGCCTGATCGAAGTGTCAGCTGGAATTCCAACGATTTGATTTCGACAACGACTATATTCACTTTCGGTCAACCGAAAGTGACTGATTGCATCTCTTTTGCTCTATAAATATTCATCTATTTAACTTGATTCTACATTTTATTTCATTTATTATAAGAGAATTTCTTAATTGATCAAGCTTATTTCATCTATCTTATCAAGAATTCTATTTTGCAAAGACCTTTTCTTAATTTCATCCATTCTTCATTTTTTATAAAAGTTTTCTTTGCCAACACTTTTAGCAAAGTGTAAATCTCTCTTCATAATTAACTTGTATTATTT
>CAIGRL010203980.1:0-14332 GCA_903798325.1 Fraxinus xanthoxyloides | reverse complement strand
TAAAAAAAAAAAAAAAATTTGTCCGCGCAGCGCAGAGACGCGAACGGGCGCCGTGTCTGTGTCTCCACACAACGCGGACATCGTGTCGATCGACTTTTTTTTTTTTAAAGTTCAGTGCAGAGTGTGGAGTGAATACGCTGCGAGTGTGAATGCGCACTGTATGGAGTATGGAGTGAATACTCTGCACATGTCGATCCTTGCTGGGGGCGTTACCCCTGAACCCCCACGAGGGGCGCTGCCCCCTCGACCCCGTGACCCGCCCGCTGTCTCATCGACCCCTGTGACCTGACTTGACATGTCAATATCCATTTCGAAGTGGAAACCCATTTGCATAACAATAATAAATAGATAAATAAATTATGAAAAAAAATATATATTATCACCAAACTAATGGTTTTCTGTTAAATTTGAAATTTACTCAATAATGTGGTATTTTGATGGCCCTGATAAAACTTGATAAAGTTTTATTCCAGAGTTGGTGATTATGCAGACACTTGAGTTATTTTTCCTCCATTTTTCTTGTGCATAACCATTGGAATACTAAGGTCTGATTCTAGGATTTGAATTCCGTGGATTCATTTTTTAGACATGTATATTAAGCGGCAATAATGGCACGCCTTGCACCAAAGACAAAGGCATTGACACCACCATGTCCCATTTTCTTGGTTTTCAACTAAGAATTTTTGCATTTTGTTTCAGATGGTGTGAGAAGGAAACTGCGATCCTGTGCTAGAAGATATCATCAGCATCAAGTTGGAAGATATAATCCCGGCAAATACTTGACTTTTTGAAGGGGATACATTCAATATTGATCAATCTGCACTCACGAAGAATCATTGCCAGTAACTAAAACCCTCGGGGATGAAGTGTTTTCAGGCTCCACTTGCAAACGAGGAGAGATTGAGGTTGTTGTCATTGCCACTAGGATCAATACTTTCTTCGAGAAAGTTGCTTATCTTGTCAACAACACTCATTCAGTCGGCTGCTTTTAGAAGATATTTTCCTTTTCAAAATAGAATATTCAAGACCCTATAAATGGATCTTTTTGGCATTATAACAGAGGAGACTTTGAATGAATAAAAAATGATATATTTCTTCTCCAATTTCTATCTTCCTCTGATCACCTTCTCTCCCATTTCCCCTTCTCCTAGTAGCATCAGTATCAGAGAATTTTGCAGAAAAATCTAAATATGGGAGTGTTACTCCCATTACATAAGAACATTACATGAAATATAAATTTGGAAGTACTACTTCCATATGGAAGATTAGTGTATTCTATTAACTTATCATAACATAGACCACAATAAGAGGCATATGACACACATAAAACAAAACCCCTTTACAACAACCTATATATGCAATCTAGAAAATACAACTTATGATACTCGGACTCGAATACGGTTATCGAGTACTTGTACGTATTTAAGTGTCGAATCTTTTATTTTCTAAAATATGGGATACGAGGATATGACTAAAAAGAGTCCAAATTTCAAGTCTTTTAAACTTCAAATCTTTCACTAATTCAAGATAACATTTTGAAAAGGTCAAAATCAATTATTCACCAAGAAGGAAATAAGCATTTAGTATGGGGATAAGATAAATAAAATAGAGTTTTGGGGTTTAGTTTCGATTATGAGATTATTAATTATTATATAAAATAAAAAATGAAAGTTTTGATTGCAATTTCGACTAAATGGAGAACTAAGTAGCACTACCTGAAATCCATTTTCATTTTATTCAAACATAACCCTAACCGATACAGAGGGAGGAATAAGGAAAAAAAGGAAGAAAATGGAAAGAAAAAAGAAAGAAGAAGAAAAAGAAGGGAAAACCTAGCGCCACCACCTTTCTTCACCCTCTCGACGGCGACTCTAGATTTATAGATAGGAAAAAGGGGAAGAAGAGAAGAAAAAGAAGAAAGAAGCAAAAACGATTAAATGTCCGGTTGAAATTTGGAGGATTCGACACTATCTCATACCCATGTCGTGTCCGACATGGATAATCCAACTATTTTGAGAGTCCGAACATTAGAGAATACAACTCACACTCACCGGATATGTTTTACATTTTTTTTAGGGGTTATGCGGGTGCTTTAATTGATTTGATACAATTATTCTAATATTTATTGTATACTCAAACTCCGACATTTATAAACAACCAAGAGAAGAAGCGACAATGACAATGCAAGAATTATCAATTATGTCTTAGCATACACATGTAAGTTCCATCCTAGATCATTGGTTTTATTTTGTAAATGTTGCATGTTATCTTTTTATAACTTCTTTGTTATGTATTTTAATTTTTCGATGTATGTTTTATTATTTAATGAATNTAACTTCTTTGTTATGTATTTTAATTTTTCGATGTATGTTTTATTATTTAATGAATCAAATATTTTTTACTCCTGTAAATCTGTGATATTTATATATGTCAAACGTTTCTATTATCATGTACTGCTATGTTCTACATTCACATGATGCTTTCAATTTTATTTTTGATGAGTTTCTTTGTGCAATAATATCAACTTTTGAAATAATCATTTTGTTATATGGAGCATTAACAAGTCAATAATATGCTCCCAAATTTTTTAAATAATCCAATAAATCTTAAAATACAAGTTGAAGTAATAAATTAATAATTTCTTTTCCTTAAAAAGAAGATATAAAGTTGGATATTTTTAGTCCATTATTCTTCCCGCCTTCCGCAAAACCCTAGTCACCTTTCTTCTTGGTACATAAACCCTATCCCCACCCCTTTCCCTCTCATAACTCTCAACCCTCTTCTCTCTGCGACAAATACCGAATCCGAAAACTCCGTAATGGATCCTCAAGATGTGAAAACAAACCTAGTGTTGATACTAGATTTCGGTTCTCAGTACACCCATCTCATAACAAGAAGAATTCGGGCCCTCAATGTGTTCTCGCTCTGCATCAACGGCACATCATCCCTCAAATCAATAGTTGACCTGAAACCGCATGTAATTATTCTTTCCGGTGGGCCACACAGCGTCCACGGGATGGACGCGCCTTGTTTTCCATCTGGGTTCATGGAGTACGTTGAGTCGAACAAAGTTCATGTTTTGGGGATATGCTATGGGCTGCAGTTGATTGTGCAGAAAACGGGCGGTGAGGTGAGGGTTGGCGAGAAGCAGGAGTATGGGAGGATGGAAATCGAGGTAGAGAAGGCTTGTGGGTTGTTTGGAAATAGGAAGGTTGGGGATAGGCAGAGTGTGTGGATGAGTCACGGGGACGAGGCCGTGAAGTTGCCCGAGGGGTTCGAGGTTGTGGCCAGGAGCAAGCAGGGGTCTGTGGCTGCAGTGGAGAATCGTGGAAAGAGGTTATATGGTTTGCAGTACCATCCAGAGGTATAATTTGGCTGACTATTTATGCTTTTCATGTCTAATTATAAAAAAAAAATGAATCTTTTTTGTACGATGCATAGGTTGATTTAGTTTTATTGACGTGGCTTTATTTTCTGTGGTATGAGTTTATAAACTAAAGTAAAATTCTCGAGTAGCGATTTGAAAGTAGGAACTTTTGATTGGTTCTTGTGAAAGGACTTTTTGTTATTGCTCTTCAGGAAAACGATTTGTTTGCCTGGGGTAGTCCTGTTTAACTTTTGTTTGTTATGAACTCTGTCTTGAGTTCATTTTTTGGTAATTTAAAAGTGAAGAATTGAATTTTTTTTGGTGCATTTTAGATGGTATTTCTGTTCTCTTTTCTATGTAATTCTTATAGTTACTAGTTATTGTTAGTGTGCATCAAATAAAAAGGATGAATACATGGAAAAAAGTACTGTAGTGTCTATTAGTCGTCAAGTTTCTGTGGAAGTTCATAACTCGGATTGAACTCTTCATTGCTGAAACTGCAGAATGACTCCTAATCAATTTTGTAAACATACTTCAATTGAAGTACATTCAAATTATGCTCAGTTTCATTGGAATTATTTTGCAATGGCAGAATCAATTTAGGCATTTGACTGTGTTTTTTAACACCAACAAGTTCAAAGAAACATAAACTCATAATCAATGTATGTAACTAAGTTCAATATACTAACAGTAACACTTTGCTTATCTGTCAATTACTATGAGTATTAGCTGTTTGATTCTTGTTGATGATCTTATGGATCTTTTGCAGGTAACACATTCCCCTGAAGGAATGGAAACGTTGAGATATTTCCTCTTTGATATTTGTGGAGTGACTGCCGGCTGGAAGATGGAAGATGTTATTGAGGAAGAACTGAAAATTATTAAAGAGACAGTTGGACCTGACGATCACGTCATCTGTGCATTATCGGGGGGTGTCGACTCCACAGTGGCAGCTACTCTTGTTCACAAGGCTATTGGAGATAGGCTTCACTGTGCTTTCGTTGACAATGGTTTGTTAAGGTTAGACAACATCCACTTTTATGAGAGTGAAATGAACCTTCATAAACTCTATTATTTCAGAGAATATATGAATGTGCTTGCTCAAAGTTACTCAAATGTTCTATTCATTCAATTTTGAATTTTGACTTTGTTTTTACAGGTTTAAGGAGAGAGAGCGGGTGATGGAAACATTTGAGAAGGATCTTCATTTACCTGTTACTTGCATTGATGCTACCGAGCAATTTCTTAGCAAGCTTAAAGGTGTAACAGAACCTGAAAAGAAAAGGAAAATAATCGGGAATGAATTTATCTGCATCTTTGATGCTTTTGCTCATGATTTGGGGAAAGAGTTAGGAAGGAAACCTCTTTATTTGGTCCAAGGAACCTTGTACCCTGACATAATTGAATCTTGCCCGCCACCTGGAAGTGGGAGGACTCACTCCCACACTATCAAGAGTCATCATAATGTTGGAGGGCTCCCAAAGGACATGAAGTTGAAGCTCATTGAGCCGCTTAAACTTTTATTTAAGGACGAGGTATTCAGTTCAATTTCTTTATAAGTTTCGGGAACTTTTACATGTTAGAAGTTGTTTGCACCACATAATTTGCTTTATCTGTTTTGGTGTCCTATTGCAATTGTTTGAAGGTTCGTGAACTGGGTAGAATTATTGGGGTTCCAGTTTCCTTCTTAAAGCGCCACCCCTTCCCTGGGCCTGGCCTTGCAGTGCGGGTCCCTGGTGATGTCACAGAAGGAAACAGGTTGGAGATCCTGCGTAAGGTACATGATTATTTATTTCTTAAATATAAGCAATGCAACAATATTCAGCTATTTAATGTCTTCTTCTGTCGACTGTGGTGCCCATATCAGGCGGATGAGATCTTCATTCAGGCGATCAAAGATGCTGGGATATATGATTCTATATGGCAAGCTTTTGCTGTGTTCATGCCAGTATTGACGGTTGGAGTTCAAGGAGATCAAAGAACACATTCTTATGCCATCGCACTTAGGGCCGTCACAAGTCATGATGGAATGACTGCAGACTGGTATTTAATCTTCTCACAATATTTTTTTTGAATAATGTTGCTTGGCTGTCAAATCATGCGTCGACGCTTGTTCCCTTGTTTCTTAATCTGTCATTGAGCCCGTTTGAGTAGCATGTTTGAATTTTTATTTTTTTTAATCAGCTCTTGGTTCCTTCGTTCAAATTGTAATTACTAGTTTGTGGTGTCTTTAGTCTAAGGTGTGCTTGATAAATGTGACTATGAATTCAATTTTTTATTCTAGTTGACGAAAACTTTACTTACTACGTCATTTTCTCTGCAATTGCAAACTTCTAGGTACTATTTCGATTACAAGTTTCTGGCTGATCTATCGACAAGGATTTGCAATGAAGTTCAGGGTGTAAATCGTGTTCTACTAGACATTACATCAAAGCCTCCGGCAACTATTGAGTGGGAATAATTGGATTTGTCTAAGGAATTTTATACTTGCCCTATCCGGGCATTAGTTCCATCTTGACAAGTTTTGGGAGGAACATCAAGTCCTGGAAAATCAAAGTCTTGTAAGGCAATGATTCTTCACAAAAATAAGCATCGACTTGTTTTGAAAAAATTGATTGCGAAAAAATTACTTTAACACTCTCGTGTTTGGTTTTTACTAGGAAGCAACATGTTTATAGTAGCTTTTAAACATTCTACATGTATATTTCTACTCCCTTGTGTAGCGCGTTCATCTATAATGGATCCCTTGTATGATATACGTTTGGTGCGAGTTTGGTGTGAAGGGGGACAATACAATTTATTTATTTATATTATCTAGTACTATTTAATCTACTTCACCAAATACACAATTTCATATCATTTCAAGTAATCATATATTGTTTCCCCCAGGGGCGTAGGTGAGTTGGAAAGGCCTGAGGCGACGTGGGGAGAAGTCTTTTGACATCGCAGGTTCGAATTCTGACTCAGTGGTCGGGCCTCCGCCTCTTTGGGGTGGACATGGCTCTGTTAGACTAGGTTCGTGTCCTGTTGGTTCTCCCCCTCAGGTCTTTGCCACTCGTGCATATTCCTTGATTTACAATCTGCCTGCCCGAGGAGCCTCAGACATAGGTGTTGGGGGGGGAGCGGGGGGGGAAGGGTTCGCCTTCGGAACTTCCTCCTTAACAAAAGTAATCATATATTGTTGCTAGGCTGTATGGAGCCATGAAGAGATCAATTTCAGTATGCCCCGTCTGGGTGCGGTTTTTACAAGATTTTAATTAAAATTTCGATTGTTGGAAGTGTAGGTCGGTTCCTATGCCGATGTAATATGACTCAACATGAAAAAAATGATTATAAATGCCAATCTTTTAAGTAGAATGAATTAAATATCTAAATGGTACATATGTAATTTTGCTACAATTTGGTCAACAAAGTGCGCCTGCTACCACTGTATAATGGTAAAAATTTTGCTAAAAATCGCTCCCGTTATATTTTTTTCATTTACGAGAACTCTTATTATTTTTAAGGGATGTTTGATAGAGATTTAAATCGGATTAGAATTGAAAAATTAGTCATTATTGTTGACTTTTATTAGACGAGTGGAATCCAATAATAACTATATTTTCAATTTTAATTAAATTTTAAATCGTATCAACAGATCCTTAATTATGAACCTCTTTTTTTAAGTAGATAGATCAGACTGTAAAGTGAAACAAAGGGAAATGGTACGATCCATTTTGACCCCAAATTCAAGGGCATGCGTTCACATGAATGGAAAGTGTAACATTATTAAAATTTATGCATGCACATGCGTCTCTGTTGCACATTATTACAAGATTGAAAAGATAATTTAATAATGATCATACTGTAATCTTTTTCAGACAACTAAAAGTAAGTTCATTTTCTAGTTTAAAATAGACCCACTAAGTTTTTGTTTTTAAGAAATTAATGGTAGAATAACTTATTCAATTGGCATTAGCCACTTGTTGGTTTCTTAATTTTCACCTCCTAACCACCACGACTTTCAAATTGATGCAGCTCCCTTCCCCACTTTATATGTCTAGAATAGATTCTGACGATAAAAAAATAGCACGATGTTTCTTGTTTGGCATCATCTGCAGGTTCTTTTCACAAATTAATGTGAACATAAAAAATTATTGGGCACGTTAGATTAAACATGGCTATGCCGTATTCTTATCTTTTCGGTACAACCAGTTTTTGAGTCGTTAGCATCGGGCAAGGTCTAACGTTACAGGGGCCCAGATTTCGGGCCCGCCACATAGCTCGAGACATCTTGGACCTCAAAGTTGTCAGGGTGACAAGAAAGCACCGAGAATATCATTTGCTCACATTATTCTAAGAATCATGCAATAAAGCATGTGATATAGCACTGTCTAAAGCGATGTCTTTTATGAAATGAATAAAGACCAGCAAGAATCTGGCATAAAATGCTTATTTTTCATTTAAATTCTTTTCGTTCTTGTTTGATCCCCAATCTTTCAAAATACATTTTTCTCTTTTTTCCTTTCAACCATACATTTTTCCATAAAATAATATTACAAACAAATCCAAAATTTTTTACTTATTTTTTAACCACATATTCCTAAATGCATTCTTACAGTAAAATGAGGCTCAAACACGCTCTCGATATGAGACAAAGTGCTTATTTTCCAATAAAAGGCATGAAAGTGCTTATTTTTCACTTGGATTGATTCAATATAACATTTTCCTTTTAGCTTTTCTTCTTTTTTCACTCTGTTTGAGAAAGTTATTAGTTGAATCTTCACAAGAAAATCTGCGTCAAAGATCTGCAAACTCTATAAGAAAATGAGAAACCCCCTTTATTAAACTGAACAGCTTGGAAATTCCCCTGCGAACACCTACTGAAGTCGCAAAATACAGATTCTACACAAAATTATACATCCAAAGTCATGGCCCGACTTTATTCTTGATTTGAGGAGGATCTTCAACATCTCCGAATGACTTTCCTTAACGCTTGGGTAATTGAACCTGTTGATGCAGTTTTCGATCCCTTGAACTGCAAAATGAAGTAATTCAAATCCTATTCACTACCTTAAATTTTAAAGGGCGTGGATAATTTTCTAGATGTAAAGAGAACAAACCTGAGATTTTATAGTCAAAGAGAGTATCCCATCAGTGTTCGAAGATCGAACAGATTGAGAATCCAAATGCAGTTTGCTTATGGCTTCCATGACTTCAAGCAACACGTTCTCTCTCCACAGGCACCTCATCTCTATCAGCACAACATTGTCGACAACACTAACGGTTATATCATCACTCGAAGAATCTCTCAACAGACTGCAGCCATTGTTAGCTCTCTGTTCTTCCATATCACCAGCCTTCCTCTTGTTTTTTGAAGACTTCTTGCCGATTTCATTCTTGTTAGTGCCATAATTGTCAGAAGTTCTCTCAATGGCATCGTAAGATTTACTTCTTGTCCTCGAATCTACCATGTCTACATCTCTGTGAGATTCCAGCTCTTCAACCCTTTTCTCAAGCTCCCTTAGGCGCTCTATTGTGCGATCGAGAACCGATATTTTATCAACCTGCAATCGAAAAAACCAAAAACCTTCTTATATGGTCATGTTTCATTTCCATTTCCCAGTACTAAGCCGAACTGAACGTTACTATGAACAAAATTTTGACTACCTTATGAAACATATCATCAGTGAATGTTTGTATGCAGTATTTGACCCGACTAAATAATGAGCAAAATTTTAACCAAGTTATTGGCCACGACAGGACCATATGAGTGGGCTAATAAAAAAGAAGTGCGGTTGTAAGTACCTTGCCACCAGATGGGACTAAGGATCCAAGAATCAAAAATCGCTCATTTATTTTTTCTCTGCGCTTTCTCTCGGACAAGACATGGTTTCTATCAATTTCATCTATTTCTGGTTTAGAAAGGCTCTCTCTTTTGCCATCACATTTACCAGATTCAAGCCGACAATTTTCATGCATTCTGGCAACTTCAATAAGGACTTTTTTTAGTAATAGTTGTGGAGTACCAGTTTGGGGAATCTGAGAACTCGATAATCTATCCTTCCTCCAACTAATAAAGCTCGACTCTTTGTTACTATTGCTGAAGTAGGGTCCAAGAATCAACTGTTGAGAACTCTTCAAAAGATTGGAAAGAACACTTTGATAATGAATGTCGTCACCTCTGGAATTGGAAGAGTTCAGTTTCTGTTGATTGGTTTTTTGAGCCTCGTGGATTTCATCATGAGTTTCCTTCTTGCCATTCGAAACTGGGACAATATCTTCAGGATTATCACAGGTTTGAGACGTACAGTCACTGGAATTCGTAGAATTGTTGACACAATTGCTAATTTCATCATCCATAAATTGCCAGCTTTGCATTTGACAACCTTCCCCGTCAATGTCTTCTACCATATTTAATTCCTCATTCAGTTGCTTGGTCCCAAAATCATTCGAACCATTGTTGGGAGAACAATTATTTACTTCTGGATATTCCACAAGCTGATTAAGACTAGTTTCCGGCATATTGATTTGATGATATATGAGGCCATTATTGTTTCTGGCATTGTCGTGAATCTGAACGGGAATCTTGGAAGCAATGGGGTAAGGAACCTCGAGGAAAGAGGTTTTTATGTTCTGAATGAATTTCTTGTCCTCTAAAACCTTCGAAAAACATAGAAGTTTGCAAATTTAGACAACCATATTTCACAACTAAAATGGAACATTAATTTAAAAATGACTTACTAGCTCAGTTGCTCCCAGTTCCACTACCCCTCCTAAATGTGGAAAGCATACTACTGTCTGCAAATCAAAGAGAAGGCATATGATTTTCAACGATGTAATACTTTAGAACATAATACGTAAATAATTAGAATTTCTTTAATTTAACATCTTGATATCCTAAACATGTTGTACACGTAATATTTGGAATTGCGATCAAGTAAAAAGATGTATACCTGGATTGATGCACTCTGCAGAGAGCAATGGAAGTCCAGCCAGTCATATGACAAAAATATTGAAAAGTAAATTAAGGTATAAGTTTTATAGAAAATGTTCCTAGATGAACACTAAATTAAGAGTCTTCTACTTGCCTTAGCAAGCAAAGAACGAGAGAAAACTTTGGCGTCTGCCCGGTGAGCATTGCATAGCCAGACAGTCTGATTTTTTGCTAATGTCCTTCCCGGCAACCTTTACAATGCCAATGAAAATCAAAATGAATGGTTTCTGTAAGTCATTGAATTCAAAATACAACTAAAATTATGTTAATCATAGCCGATTAATATTTCTTAGTGCTTTAATTTCAACCAAAATACAAATAGTTGGTATATATACAAACACGAGTAATTTAGTTGATCTGCCTGCAGTTGCGAGAGCACATTGTCCCAGCAGGAAGGCAACAGAATTCACGTTTGCAAAAAAACAACAAATGAAATGGTGACAGCATAGCGATGAGGATGTAATCTATTAATGGTCGTATGAGGTACAGAGTACTTATTGTCATTCTCTCCTGAGTAAAATGTACTTTACATAGATTCTTGAATGAAAGATAAAATGATTTTACAACCATTTTTAATAAAACCAATGGCAAAGCTCTTTGTCATTATAACTTGCTTCACCTGTTCACCATATACACATATTTGGTTTTGCTTAATAGTATGTCAAACTTAATTTTAAGTTACTTATTTTGCCAAGCGTGATTTTCACAATTACTATTTTTACCATTAAGACTTAGTTTTCTAGAAAAGTAACATTTAAGCACAGCCAAACATGTTCATAATCACTCAAATCAAGGACACTAACAGAGCTACTGAAAAAAAATCAGAAAAACTTCAAAGCTTAGGATAAAAGAAGAATTACCCTTGGCCAACATTAAATACGAACGACATACAAACCAAGTAATACCACTCAGCATCCGTGAGATCTTCAGGTGATAATGCGGCCGTTGGCCTTCTAGCTTGTGGGTTGGCTTCCCCCGAGGATAAGGACGCGTAAAGTTCTCTCAGCTGCTCACTCCTCTGCAGCCCGAGCTGATCCGCATTCACTTCTTCTGCCTGAACCGTTTTTCTTGTTTTAATGTCTCCATTATAGTACCCATCACCCCATTTCAATACCCTAATAATTTCATTCACATATTAATATGGCTACAGTCAACAGAAGCTGCATTATAATCAACATGAATTGTAGTAACAACAATCACCCAATATTTCCCTTATAAAGCATGACCAAGGAAATTCCCAACAAATGCCACTAAAAGTGGAATAAAGTCCCGATATAATAGGGTCGTGCACAAAAAGTTTCCTTAATTCACTCAGAGATAGTGAATAAAGAATATTTGGAAGACTTATAAGGAACAGATCAATAGAACAACCCATTAATGTTGTACAGAAAATAGCACATCAAGGTCAGATACACGTGAACAATAAGTAAATTACCAGTAAAAAGAAGTCAACATTATTTTTCATTCACAAATTCTTCTGTAAACTAGTGTATAATCTGTAAGAAAATCTTCAAACCTCCCAACCCCCAGGAAAAAATGATAAAAATACAAAGATAAGAAGAACCAAAAACCTCTCTTTTCTTGAGGGGTGAGGTGGGAAGAAGAGATTGGAACTTTACCCAGGTTGTTTAGATGAAATGGACCAAAAAATTGCATAGCTCCATTGAATGCTTCTAACAGCAAGAGCAAGTTGTTTGTTTAGGTTCTCTGGGACTTTCTCTCGGGTCTGGTTTTCCGTAGCCATTCTTGGACTCAGCACAGCCCCTACGAGAGAGAATGATTTAGAACATTGAATGTGACTTTTTATAATTGAAAATTGAAAAAAGTATGGACCTTTAAGAGGCTGCTATAGTGCTATACGTACCAGAATTATTTAATTAATTAAGCTGAAAATGGTTATATCTATTCTCCAAATCAGGGGTTAAATCGTCTAGAAACTAAACTCAAAAATGGTTTTGATGAGAAGAATCACCAATAGTGTGGAGATATATATCTAGTGACTGTTTGGTCTGAATTAAAATTCAATTTCAATTTAAATCAAAGTCAAACAATCAATATTAGCTACATTTTTCATAGGTTTCAGTGTTTCACAACTTTTCAACCACATATTTCAAAAAGTTCTATCACAATTTACTAAAAATCTAATTTTAATCACCCATCAAACACCCTCATAAGGTGTTAATTTGGCTCGTTGACTCGAAAAAAAGTTGGAGTCGATCTGGCTTGTGGCTTGGTAGAACCAATACTCATTTTGGAGCGTTGACTTAAACTCAAGCCAGCTTGTGTTTTCAGTCGTGATGAGTCGAGACTTTAAAAAATATATAAAACATAAAATAAATAAAATCAGTACGTGTAGCTGCCTGTTATTGGGGTAGCAACCTTATTACAAAACTTTTAAAAAAAAATCAATTCAAATCTAGCAGCACGACTACCTACTATTGTCTTGATGTAGGTGGGCAAAGTATTTTAACAATGTTAAACAACATTAAAATTCAAATTTAAAATTTGAAATTCAAATTTGATTGAAACATATTTTTTTTTCTATAAATATCTGGTAAAATTTTGAATTTCATATTAATTTACTTCAATCAGTTTTAACTTGCATTATTCTAGTTTCAACTTCAATCTTCAATTTCTTTGTTCTAATATTCAGTATCTTTTGCTATAATAACAATAAATGGATTTTACTAGTGATGATATTAATCAGTTTAAGGGTAGTTCGAGCACTCCATCCAACTAAGATACATCTCAAAATATTACAATTGATTTGGAGGATATCGAAGAGGAAGAAGTACTCGAGACTAAAAGGTCGAAAAAAAAAATCCTCGCATTATTGGCAATTACTGTTGCGAAGAACAAGTACAACGCATTTGAATAAGCATGTATGAGTTGCAAAGCAAAACCAATCGGTCTCGACCTGAAACGGCCGAACTAGTATTTGATGTTTTTGATTCTATCCTTTCCACCTTTGTATATTCACATGAAAGATTCCGTGAAAGAATAACTGTATACATGGCTGCATCAGAGATGCCGCTTACAATAATAGACTCAATACGCTTTACCCGACCTATATAGAATTATTTCCA
This sequence comes from Fraxinus xanthoxyloides, assembly GCA_903798325.1. NCBI lineage: Eukaryota > Viridiplantae > Streptophyta > Magnoliopsida > Lamiales > Oleaceae > Fraxinus > Fraxinus xanthoxyloides. The sequence continues at coordinate 903 of CAIGRL010203980.1, read as the reverse complement.
CCCCAAATATATTTTTTATTGTAAAAATACTCTTCGTTCAGATACTATAAATTATATAACAAAAGAAAAATATGTATTATAATATATAAGATTGCCTTTATATAAAATCAGACAAACAATAAATTTTATTAATGTGTAATCGTCAAGAAAGCAAGCATTTAACAATTTGTGTGTAGAATATCACTTACAAGAAGAATTATTTGTTATTTATGCAACACATGATGGAACCGTATAGATCTGGACATAATTTGGAAGATTGAGAATAGTTTATTTCATTTTTGTGTGACGAAATTCTTATAACATTTTTCGATGCCGCAAAGAAATATAGTGATATTTATTATACTACGTATTCATTTGTTGTACAACACTTTTTCTGCATTTCACAAACATTTCATAAATATAGGAATTTATTAAATTTTGTTGATGTAATTTGCTTTATGGAATTAAAATTTCGTAAATATTGGGAAGAGTTGCAATATTTATTTTCTTAGATTCGCTGATAGACTTTCGACTTAATTTAATTAGTACAAAAGTTATTATAAAAGGAACTTCAAATTTCATGAATGTAGAATTATCACATGTATATATAGAATCTATGTTATGCTGAAAAATGAGGTCAAGACAATTCTACTTCCCAAAGTTCATTTTAAAGAAATATGTCAACAAATTCAGATGATATATGAAGTTATTTGGATACCAACACAAATGTCACCTCAATTAGTTCTAGTTCATCAACATCTAAAGCGATAGATGTCAGTGGTACAAATCTTGAAATTCCTTTTGAGTTATCTAAATATATGTGTGTGGATGTTCGTAGTATGTTACAATAAAAACGATTATAGAAGTTTAGTCTCTATCATGATGGCGGTGTAACGAAAGACAATATTCAATTGTATCAAAAAT
>CAIGRL010203906.1:0-19033 GCA_903798325.1 Fraxinus xanthoxyloides | reverse complement strand
AGAGACTTTCAAACGCAAAGTCTAGAAAATAAGTTTTGAATCAAATTTTATAATATTATTTTTGTCACATATCATCATTTCAAGTGTTTTAAGTTTAATGTACCTGATACTTAAGACAAATATTTTTTTAATATTTACGTTATTATGTAACCAACTATATTATGGTACGTACATTGTACGTGCGTCTAACTAGTGTTACATAGAAGGATACTTTTCTTGAAATAGTTGGAAGAACCTATAACATAAGAAATTCATGGATTTTGGAAAAGATAACCAATAACTCCCACAGTATTAAAGCAATATACACATGTTCTCGTGCTTTTTGAAAAGAATAATACTATTCATCCCCACTAGAGTTAGCCCCCAGTCTATTTGGCAATTACACATTAAATGATAAACTCAATTAAATGAATCATTGGACTTTGCATTTAAATGAATCTATCATTTAATGTCATGTAATTGTCACATAAACTGGGGGATGAATAATATTGCTCTTTTGAAAACTGTTTGGTTTTGAATCCATTAGGATCTAGAAATATTTTGTAAGAGCATATTTAGTGGTGGTGTAATCATTGGAGGTACTCTTAGCACATAATTCACCAGATTTTATTTTAAATTATTTAATTATAAATTATATTATTACTAAAATTGTTAAATTAAAATTTATATTTAATAAACTAAAATATTGCATTTATTAATAAATTATCAAATTTGTGACTAAATTATTGTTTTAGATTAATGTTGTACTGTTCTTTAATCTATATTTATAAGATATTTATGTTATTATTGTGCTAATTTATTCTTAACTTCTAATTATCAAATTTGTAACTTTTGAGCTTTTAGTGAACAATTTTAATTTACTGCATAAATACTTATTGCTTGATTAGAATTTAAAAATAAACGTTACAAAAAATAACCATCACATTAAAACAATTACATCAAATATTTGGATACAATTGAACATGGTCTAGTGAATGTATATGAACCTTCTTTGGATTTGCCAAAGATCTTGGAGTCCATTTATTTATCTCATGGATTGGTTGCTTCGATTTTGGTGTATTTCATGTAATAAGCTTGTATGGTCCTGAAATATAGGCATTCGGTCTTTATGAATTAATGGGAAAAGTGTAACATGCCAATTTATCGTGAGGCGCGGTAGATTTTGATTCAAGGTAAATTTTCAGAGACTAGTCATTAATCTTTTTTCTTTCATATGATTTGACCAATAGTAACTTTTGATTTGAAAATTTGAAATATTTAGTCCCTGTTTCGCAGTCATTAAAATTTTAATTCTCATTTTTCTACTTATTTTCAACTACACATTCTTCAATAAACTAATATTTTTCATTACATCAATAGTCTTTCCTTTTTTTTTGTCATCCATACATTCTCCATCAATCAACTATTTTAGAATACATTCTTCCAAAATAATGTGGCTCAAACACACCTTTAGTAGAATAAGAAAAAAATTAGAAAAAAAAACTATTTCGATTAGTGTATTCTTGATTTTTTATTAACTTTGTTAGGTCCAATTTTGTAATTAGTAAAATTAACAATTTTTAAATTTTTAATTGACAATTTCTTTAGTTACAATCATGTACTAGTTGAATTGCATTAGGAGTTTATCGAGTAGTAATCAAAGTCAAAATACGAATTATTGAGTCCTAATTAAAAATCAAAATAATTGGAATCGATAGTATATGTCTTGAAGAAGTTCAAGATGTCCAAGAAGATCATATCTGATCAGTGGAATGAATTCGAAGTGAAAGAAGTGTAAAAGTGTTGCACAAACCATGCTTCAAATTCTCAGCCACAAGTTGCATTTTTCATATAGAAAACACTGGCATTTGGACAAGACTATATCTAGAAGAATTGTAGTTTTTTGAGTTATTTTTTCAATGCACTTTCAATCACTGCAATATGATATCGGGAGAGAGAGTTATGATGAAAATACTTACACGAGACTATAGTAAATTACCTAGGGCCAATACTGCTCGGTTGCCCTAAAGCTCGAGTGGCGTGATTATCTAAGGAAAAGTAAATTTCGATTTTCAAGATAATTTTGAGTTTCCTTTCATGCCAACACTACCGATTATAAATATAGTGTCCTAAGGGACATCCAAAAGTATAGTTGAACTATATTTTGATTATAGAAATCATTCTTTGAAAATCCAAACATCCTTTTATTGATTCAACCACAATATCATTTGTTCATTATTCAATATATATATTGATCTAATTGGTAGAGCCTTTTCGTAAGTCGAGAGTTTGTTCTTTGAGAGCCAAAAATATATTCGAATATCTCTTACATCGGTCTACATAATCAAAACATAGAAATATCATCGATCAAACACAAAACTTACTTCGCCAATTAGCCTTCAAAGTTGTTGAGTTTTGGGAAGATGTACTTGGAGTTCCGACATTGAAAAAGAGGTTTGTTCTTGGAGGTTCACAAGAGATAAACGATTTCAGGAGTTGGGAGTCGGTGGGAGGAACATATAGTTCAAGAGGGCCAAGGTTATAGGAAAAAGGGCGGAGAGGAGTAAGGGTTAGACGGGTCTCGACTATATTATAAGTCTCATCGTTTATAGTGGATCCTTGATTAAAGCAGTAGTGTCTTCAAGAAAATGAGACTCTTTAAGTACACGGAAATTCATGCACTTACATATGAGATTGCATGCACTCACTTAATAAAGTTTACACTTTCAGATTGATTCACTTATCATTTAAACTAGAATTGATTCTTCATGTAAAAAAAATGTATATAATTTGTGCAATTAAAATGAAGAGAGGTATGCAAATGCAAATTTCTTTAAAACGGATTTCGCCCCTTACACTGGTGCTAATATGATCAAATGGACATACTCCCAAGATACAATGCTTCTTCCAAAATTAATATAGCACACTATTAATTTTATCGGGTGAACAAACGATTAACTATACTCTTCTAGAATAGAAGATATCGAATAATGAATATCGAATGCGAAATTCAAAATAATATGGAAATTGTTTTGACTGAATTTAGGGAAAGAAAGATTTAGAAATCAATTATATGGAGTTGATATGAGGTAAATAAAATGGAATATGAGGGTCCTATTTATGGATTTATGTCTCTTCGAAGGGTCACGCCTTGTGGCCAAATTAACTTCAACCATTAGATTACGTTATTTCAAAATTGATGATCTAGATCGCATCTTACCAAAAGATCATACACATTTGAAACAATTCTTTAATATGCATCATTTGCATTTGGAAGATCATGCCCACTTGAATCGAGGCAATTATTGGAGACTTTCCCAATTCACACACTTTAATCCTTATATTACCCTAAAAGTTCTAACAATTTTGGTGTATGAAGCATTGAATGCATTACTCTTTAACTTTAAGAATTTCTGTTATCGCATGCATCCATCATGTAAAGCACGTAAATATATATCATGAAACTCTTCAAGTTCGTGCATTCCCCAATTATCATATGTGCATGCGGATACAAATAACTATAATGATTTATTGAATCAAAGTACATGCATAATAATGAACAAACCACTCACTCAAACGTAGAAAATAAAAATAATTGAAGAAAATAGAATGAAGCGAGGTATACAAATGCAAATCTCTTAAAGACGGATTTCGTCCTTTACACTGGTGTTAATAGGATCAAGTGGACATCCATCTTTCAAGATATAACACTTTTCCAAAATTAATATAACACACTATTAATTTTACTGGGTAAACCACGCATTGAACACAAAACTCAAAATAATATGGAAATTATTTTGACAGAATTTAGAGAGAGAGAATTAGAAATCAATTATATGGAATTGATTTGGAGTAGAGAAACTAGAATTATGAGGGTCTTATTTATAGATTTATATGTATCTTTTCGAAGGATCACATATTATGGTCAAATTAATTTCAACCATTAGATCACTCAATTTCAAAATTGATGATTTTGATCACACTTTATCAAAATATAACATTCATTCGAAACAATTCTTTGATATGCATCATTTGCATTTGAAGAGTCTGCCCAATTAACACACATATTTGAGACTTTTTCAATTTACACATTTTAATCCTTATATTACTCTAAGTTTCAATTAGGTTGAGAAAATAGATGAGAAGAAGGAAAGAAACCGAGAAAAAGAGGAGAAAATTCAATTGGGAGACAAATAAACAAAAGAAGTTTGGGGACCAAAATTGTAGAAGAACGTGAAATAAGGCTAAAAAATTCGAAGAATTCAACAAGACTGCACCTGCAAGAGCTAGCTCCCCACACAAAACATCATTTCATAAATAAGGAGGTACGTGCTCATACCCAGAGTGGATGAATATAATGTTATGGGAATTCTATTGCAACTAAAGAGCTATAACATAAAAGATAAGTTCGAGTAAACTCTGTGTTATCTTAAAACAAAGATTCAAGACATTAAATGCTAGTGTGATAATGCTTTTATGTGTTTATAATGTGTGGATAGCAAAACGTGCAAATAAAAGGTATATTCGTCCAACTTAAATTATAATTTAAAATTTGTTAAATATGTTCTTATTGTGTTAAAAACTCTAATTCATCATGACATCCCACAACTATTGTCATTTGGGGGAGAAAAGCTTCAATGGGAGGGTCATATATGCCATAGGATCGTCTACTTAAATCATGACACCTCGTGTCACTCGAATCATGATACGTTCATGTTCGAGGTGATAAGAGAAATAAATAAGAGTATGAGATATCGAGATGTTGTGATTTAAGCGGTTCGAAATTCGAGATATCTTGATTCGAATGAAGAATTTTACTACGTGTACATATAATTAAGATCGTTGTACCGAAACTTTTTACCATGTGGTGAGCCTCTTAGTTTCAGAAAATAACTCTAAAATACAATTACAACCTGCAAAGTTTCGGCCGTGTTCAACACGGTGAACACATTATAATAATAGTATACAATGTACATCCAAGAACATGTCAAACGTGGATTTCCAGTCCACCCCTCAAAGATGCAACGACAAATAATTTACATATTCTCATACATAATGACCCAAATTCTCTGGTCCAAAAAGAAGAAATATAATTGATTAACAAAAGATAAATAAAAATAAAAAAGAAGAGAAGACTATGAACTTAATAATCACCAGCTTCTTCTTTGCCCATGTTGTCTAGGAGATTTATGATCTGTTGGTCCATTGATGACACTTCGTGGAGAAGACAATCCTTCATCAGTCGCAAGCTTTTTTTCGCTCCATTTTCTAACATATTCTTTCTTCCTCTTTGGGTTTCTTGAACTTGAACTTGAACTCTCTCCTTTAATTGTAGGTATCAAATACCACCCAATCGAGGTGCATAATATCGCGAAAGATCGTCCGTAAATAAGAAGCAGAATCAGAATCAATACGATAATCATTGGAATATAGTAGTATGGTCGCCTTAATTTTTGCCACTTGAAATTTCTACATGCCAAGCACTTGTGTTTTCTCCTATGTTCCGAAACCTGATCAGCATTCGGAGCCTTTGAGGTTTCAACTGCTGGCTTGTCTGGTTGAGTTTCTGACGGATTCTGTTGGATTTTGACATCAGGAATGCTGGGTTTTTCTTGCTTTCTCTCCTTCACCTTAACCACAATAGGTTTGACATCGTTCGAGTTCGAGTATACGAACCGAACTAAAGAAATATCTTCTGAGCCACTTTGTGTGTAAATCTTCTGTCTCTTCTCTTCGAGATCAGCTAAAAGTGCATAAAATTTTTCCAAACCACGATCTGCATAAGGGTTCTTGCTTTTATTTCTGAAAAAATTTGTACCCTTTTTAGATCTCTTTGGGGTAGAACAAGGGCTCCATGTTTCAGGGTCATCTTCTGCTTGATGATTGAAGCTTCCACTGCCACAAATGAACATCCGGAAAATTAAGGCTTTTGATTGGTGTTTTGAGGAGTAATTTGGATTTTGATTAAACAAGAAACAAAGTGAAGAGGTACATAGTATTTATTTAAGGTCATTGGAAGACTTGATCAATAGGGGCTTGCTAGTCAAACAAATACAAAAAATTACATAATGCCATGGAAGCTTCTGTTGGTTGTAGATTCGGGTGTTTGACTTTTTGCAGATGGGGTTAATGAACGTAATTCAAGGGCATTTTGGTATTTTTCACATTTTAATACACACACCCACCTGTACCTATTATTTTATTCTCTTATGTTTGAAAATTAAATCATGCCAATTTAGTTTAACAGTATTGATTGATAATTCACACTTCACAATATTATATTCATCCATTTTAAAAAATATTCTTAAAATTAATAGCATGTATTTTGACAACACCAACATTATCAATCATTACTGTCAAGTATAATTGTACAAATAGCATTATTGTTGAAAATTTTCCAAGTCTACCATGATGGTGTTCATTTTTTTTTTCATGATTCAAGTATTCAAGATTCGCCCGACTAATCCTGTGAAGTGACGACCTTCCCCCCTGATTCACATCCTGGATTAATCTAGATGTGGTCACAACTGTACACACTTGAGCCAGACATCTTACGATTCTTCTCCATGTAGATCTCTACCTTCCAACATAAATATTTCCTTCCAACTACCACGGAGATTGATCCTTTGATACTTCGTAAAGAACTTTCTTACTTTATGACTCCAACATATTTGAGTGTATTAGTTATTCCTTTTTTTTTATTACTTAAACATAAAATAATTTAATTATTTTGAGTAAATATTAATCAATAAAAAATTATTTATTTTAGAAGAAATTGCACTATTGGTCCCTAATATGTTAATTTTGTAGCAGAACTTCATGATAGCGCTAAAGAGAATTTTGGGCAAACTCATCCACTTCCATGGGTTATACAAAAGTTTCCCAAGCGTTGCCCCGTTTCTATATATTAAGCATATCTTTGGTGAGGATTAAAATTAATATTTTTAATAAATTTTGATAAAAATTGATGAAATGTATGAAAATTTGTGAGTCTCATAAAATATTTAGTGAAAATTAATTGTCAACTATAACTTAAATTAAAATCACTAGCAAACAGTGGTTGAACCAAATATTCCATTGTCAAGTTTCAACATTTCAATATAATTACACAATAGCCATCAACAACTCGCAATCTTCAATAAATTGTCACATGATCCTCATATATCCATCTTTAGATTTCTGTATTTTTGTTTACAACCGAGAGTTCATATCCTGAAATTTAACATCCTTTCATGAAGCATCATGACAACAACATTACTTGAAAATGATTGTACTTTGTTGATAAACTCACCCATTTTTAAAGATTTGAGACAAATTTGCTTCTTGAGCAAAATATTGAAGGCCCATTTTATAAATTTCTCTTAATATAAATATTTATTTACTTTTAAATAAACTTATATAAAATTTTAAAATATTTTCAAACGTGGTCATAAATATTACAAGAAAATTATGCTCACGCGTCGAACTCTCTTCTTACCAACTTTCTTGAAATAGAGTAGGTATAACTTCCCTAAAGACCATAGCGCCACTCTCCCAACCATCCTTTTTTTATAGGGAAACTATTTGTCTCCTCATTAAACAATTAAACTAATTTTGTAACTTACCTATTTATCTTTATATCCATCTAATAAAACTAGAGATATGCTACATCTAGAGATATAGACAACCTGCAGACACTCACAAGGGGGTGGGTGGGTGATATTTTTTTCTTTTTATATTGTGTGGGACCACTCTCATGTGAGTTGGTGTAAAAATTCTGTAAGGTAATTAATTCTGTACATATGGATTAATTGTTGAAACTATAATATAGGTCGAAATTACTCGTTATGATTATAAGTTTACTATTTTCACATTCATTTCGTAATTCTTGAAATATTTATGTTATTTGAGTGGATAAAACTGAATACATCACTTTATATATGTCAATACTAAAGAAGAAACAAGATGATATTTGGTGGGGGTTGGGGGGTAACTAATTCAATTTATTTAGTTACATTTGTTTGAAATTGTGGCTCTAAGTGCGTAGTTGGGTTACTATTAGTTTTCGAAATTTTGCTAACTATTATTTACTTGCAGGGTTAAAATCGAACATGGTGTATAATCTCTCACAATATTGAAAAAGTGTTCAACTTGAACATCGAAGCATGCATTTTCATGTAACACATGACTCGATAAATAAATTAAATCTCATTTTAAACATATTAAGGGCTTCCTATATTAATCATATCCGATGTATTTCTTTGGACCTCCATTGCTCTGTTCGTTGCTACATATACTCGAAAGTTATGAATAACTAAATTTTAACAAATACAAAAACCCATCTTTATTTTGATAAACTCTTCCCAATTTCAATATAAATTCTATCGCAACAATATTCATTAATTTCACACATTATCGTGAGTGTATCAACGTGACGTTCGCTTGCAGTGTTGAAATTTGATAGAAATTTATATTAAAAAAAAAAGAAAAATGAATGGCCGAAGCGTGACGTTTGCTTGATTTGTTAGCATTTTGATTATCAAATGAAGTAAGTAATTGATGTGACAAAATAAACAAAATTATCTTTACATAATATTTTAATTTTACGCCTCCTTTCTTACTTGTAATATTCTAACCCAATGACAGAGTCAATTTTAAAAATAAAATTAGTTAAGAGAGAAAAAAGAGTTATTGTCAACAAATTATTTCAGTGGTAGCTATTTTCAATAAAACTGAAACATTGACTGGTAGAGAAGGGTTGATCCACATTAAATCGAATTTTCTAGAGACAGGTGTACCATTGTTTTTCACCCCTATCACATGGATGAATTCATATTTTTTAATGATAATTCAAACTAGGAGTGCATTAAGAAGTTATTCAACGAAAATAAGATAAGACATTGTTTCAACAAATCTAAGATAATTTTCCCACCATCATTAGTGTGGCAACCATTAATTTTATTAAAAAGAAAGACAAGACTAAGTCCCTGATTGGTTTAGATAAAAATCAAAATTTTAATATATTTTGATAAAAATTGATGGAACGTTTAGTTAAAAAATCGTGCGTCCATAAAATATATGGTTAATAATAATTGATTTTGACATAAATTTTAATCTATATTTGTAGCTGAATTAAACAAAGGCTAAGTATAAGACCATGAATAAAAGATTTCGAGCATGTTTGGGAAGGTTTAANATAAGACATTGTTTCAACAAATCTAAGATAATTTTCCCACCATCATTAGTGTGGCAACCATTAATTTTATTAAAAAGAAAGACAAGACTAAGTCCCTGATTGGTTTAGATAAAAATCAAAATTTTAATATATTTTGATAAAAATTGATGGAACGTTTAGTTAAAAAATCGTGCGTCCATAAAATATATGGTTAATAATAATTGATTTTGACATAAATTTTAATCTATATTTGTAGCTGAATTAAACAAAGGCTAAGTATAAGACCATGAATAAAAGATTTCGAGCATGTTTGGGAAGGTTTAAGAGTTACATTTAAGTAACTTAATCCTTTTTATTAATTTGCGATTTTAAGAAGTTGCTTTCCTTTTCAAATTTATAGAGTTTCAAAAAAGAAACGTGCTCGTGTATTGCAACCAGCGGCGGACCCAACACCCGGCACGGCCGAGCGTACTGGGCTCCACCGAAACAGTGCCAGATCACAAGGGAAGATGAAGGCCAGCACCGGCGTGGGAGAGGCTTGGGTTTTGCTTTGCCTGGTTGCTAGTTCGTCTTCTTCCTCTGTTTTTTTTTTTCTTTTTGTGGTTATTGGACCTTTTGTTCATTTGTTGGAGGTANATTAAACAAAGGCTAAGTATAAGACCATGAATAAAAGATTTCGAGCATGTTTGGGAAGGTTTAAAAGTTACATTTAAATAACTTAACCTTTTTGTTAATTTGCGATTTTAAGAAGTTGCTTTCCTTTTCAAATTTATAGAGTTTCAAAAAAGAAACGTGCTCGTGTATTGCAACCAGCGGCGGACCCAACACCCGGCACGGCCGAGCGTACTGGGCTCCACCGAAACAGTGCCAGATCACAAGGGAAGATGAAGGCCAGCACCGGCGTGGGAGAGGCTTGGGTTTTGCTTTGCCTGGTTGCTAGTTCGTCTTTTTCCTCTTTTTTTTTTTTTCTTTTTGTGGTTATTGGACCTTTTGTTCATTTGTTGGAGGTATAGATAGATGGATAGATAGATAAATATTTCACTTTTGAGGACGAAAAAATTTAATAGGGCTGTCAAGGAATTTTTTAAGATAGAAAGTTTTAATCCTTGCAAGTGAAATTTCTTGTAATGTGTATAAATATGTACCAGTGATTGAGTTTAACATTGTTGCAGAATTAGGGAAACGATTGCTTCATTTGGTGAAGGATATACAACGAGGTCTGATGGAGAAATATTTGGAGGAATCGATGGAGGAAACCAGTCTACTTCTAAGGAAGACGAGGAGAGAGTTGTTCACGGCAATGTTTCTAGTATGTTCTCCTTTCTTTCTTCGATCATCAACATCTACACACTCCTTATTGGATTCATATTCGATTATTGTCTATGTCGGATTAAAATCTAAATTTGAAATAATTAATTTTAATTGCATATCTAATGAATGCACATTTTTTCAACCATCATATATTTCATGAAATCAGTAATTTTTCAATCACATATTTTATCAATTTTTATCGCAATATACTATAAATTTTATTTTAGTCCCCAATATATAGGGCTATGCTTATAAAACGTTTTGACACTTCAAGAAAAATTGCCTAATTTTTTTTAATTTGACATTGAGAAAACTTTAGGAAAAGATTTTAATAATTATATTTGGAAACTTGAACATTATTATGAACTTTTTGTAGGTTTGGCTTTAGCAAACAATTTATTGCTTATAAAATCTCTTTCTTCATTGTTAGTAGGTGATTGATCTTTTGACAAAACAAAATGGTTTTCAAAAGGCACAAAAAGGGGTTTGCAGTCGAGCATGCCAATTTTTTTCAAAACTTTAAGCACGTAAGGAGTTTGATGCACATACGGGACAAGAATTAGACCTATCCTAATTAATCTCCATACTAAGGATCCTTCAGCATGTACTTAGGTCTTACATATCAAATTCTTTCCCTAACTCTATTTTAATCTTGTTTACCATCTTCATGTTATGTCCAATTAACACCATGTCGTCCATTTAAAGTAACAAATATACATACTCTTTATTAGTGTTGTGGTGTAGGCAATACAAGCATTGATCAAACTTACTCTTGAAACCAATAGACAACATATAATAATCAAACTTTTATACGACTGATGTTGAGACTGTTTTAGCCCATCAAGAGAATTCTTTAAAAAAAACACACACACATTGTTAGGTTTAGACTTATTTCAAAATCTTTGGGTTGATTTATAAAAATATTTTCATCAACGTCACCATGCAAAAAAAAAGTAGTTTCGACATCAATTTATTCAAGTTTTCAGTCATATTAAGCAACAAAAACAAATATGACTATAATCGTGGCATACTTAACAACTAGCGGAAAGATCTCATTATAATTTACCCCTTTCTTTTGCTTATACCCCTTAGCAACTAATCTAACATTATATCTCACAGGCTATGTAACACCCCGAAAATTCGTTATAGTCGTTAATATTGAAAATTAGGACCTTAAAGTGAGAAGTTGAATATCTAAGGATCAAATTGTTTAGTTTATATTGTTTAGGAATCAAATTGTGAACTATTCATAGTTAAAGATTTGATTAAATTTGGTAGGATCATTTTCCTTTAAATCTTTGTCTGCTACCAAATCTGTACGTGTGGATATATGGAAGATATGCAAAAATCGTGGAAAAACTGGAAAGTAGCCAATGCTATGTGGAGCCAAAATAGGAAGATTCCACTTTTCTTTCAATATGTCAATATCAAAATTTGGCCACACACACATCTCTCACCTTCCCCACACACAAGAAATCTCTTTCTTTTGTCCTGCACACACAGAAGACTCATAGGCTGGTTTTGAATAAATCAATTACTCCACACACATTTTATATTTTCCATTCGAAATTTACGAGGTAAGTGTTGTTGCATGTGGTTACGTGAACTAGTATTCTGTGCTTTAAATTTTGAAAATTCGTTTATGGGCCATATTATGTTTATGATAAGAAGACCGGAGTTCAGTAGTGCTAAGCACATGGTTTACTACCACCTATGTTCGGAGTAATTCCCGTGTCTCCTATATATGATATGAAATATTGTTTTTCCTTAAATTTAAATGTAAATTACTTGTTCACTGCATCTCACCCCTTTAAGTTTTCCCCCCAGGTAATTGAGATCCTGAGTTTAGAGCTGGTAATTCAATTGATAATGGCAGAAGCTTTTAGGGGGTGTTTGACACCCATTTTAGTAAAAAAATATGTTTTTGAATAGAGATTGATGGAAGAATGTGTGGTTAAAAAGTAATGAGAATTTTTAGGTTTATGTGTAATATTATTTTATTGATAGAATGTGTGGTTGAAATAAGAAAAAGAGAAAAAAAATGAGAATGAGAAAAAAAATGGGTGCCAAACAGGGGCTTAATTAAATAAAAAGGGAATCCATTATTTTTTTTTTTGGGTTATCGTTGGGAATAAATGTTCTTTCATTTTATTTTATTCTTGAAAGACAATTTATTTTTATTGATGAATAAATAAATGTTAATTTTATTTCTTTTGACTCGAGATGTATTTATTTTTCTGAATTAGTAAAATATTTGAGTTTTTGAGAAATTTAGTCTTTACACCCTCCACCCCCTCAAATAGCCTAAACAAAAACTAGAAACCTATTCCTTTCCACTAACTTGTTCCATGATATTTCCATTCCTTTTTATATTTGAATGAAATTTAACATTCCTTTTTATTTTATGAATTCACATGGACCCATTTACGTCATATTGAAAAAGTAGAGGTTATTCTCAAAACTCCAAAGATAAATTAAGAGCATGTTTAAGCCTCATTTTTCTCTTAAGATTATATTTTGGAATAGTAGATTGATAGAAAATGTATGGTTAAAAAATAAGGAAAAATTTTAGATTTGCGTGTAATATTATTTTATTTAAAAAGTGTGGTTGAAAAAAAGAGAGACAAAAATGTATTTTGAACATAATGGGGATCAAACAAGGGCTAAATATAAACTAAATTGCCTTCCAAGATTGGTTTTTCAAAGGATTCACTCATTTTTGCTGTAAAATATTTGATATATTTGTTTGAAAACTTAGTTGATTTTTTTTTTCCTTGGAGAGATGGGCAGTATGCTCTTTGTTTGAAGAAGCAACAAAGGAAACAATCTTCCGCATTGCCAACTTTAAATATCTATTTTGCAATCTCTTGTTTGAAGTTTAATTTAATGAGTTCTGTTTCTTATGCAGGATGGTCAATTATGGACTTTTAGTGTTCGAGCTTTCGATTCACCTCTTCCCAAACGCACTATTAATGTGAACTATGGTGGCTTTGCTGAGGGTATGAAGCATATATATTTAAATGAATACGCAGAAAACAGTATATTTCACGTTAACTAAGTGGGGGACCGAATTCTTACATGACAGATGTGGAAGTGGGTGATGAGCTTCTAGTAGATGGTGGAATGGTGAGGTTTGAGGTGGTCGAGAAAATTGGTCCAGATGTCCAGTGTCGCTGTACAGATCCTGGACTTCTGTTAACTCAAGCTAATCCTACCTGTTGGCAGGATGGGAGCTTAGTACAGGAATGGAATGCAATGCTCCCTACGATTTCCTCAAGGTTTATACTTCTCATCCATCTGTGCTTTCTTCAAAAATTTCTTTCTTCCTAAGTTAATGGTTGAACCTATGCGTTCTCTTCCAAATATTAGAAGTTCCAATCTGAGGCTTTGGTTTATCATAAATTAGCCTTCAAGAGGGGCCTTCACTTAATTCACTACCATCTCTCTTCGCAAAGTTCAAGAAAAGTCACTGTTTTCTTTGACACCTCACCACTTATACTAAAAATTTCAACACGTTTTATGGTATTCTTTTGAACATGTGGCCACCATATTTTCTTCATTTGTTATTTTTAAATTTGAATGGCCAATTTTGGATCTAATTGATTCCTTTCCCCCATTTTGGATGGTGACATTCTCTGTATGACATCAAAAGTATTATGTCAAACAACATGAGATAGCAGGAGTATTTGCTAAGAAAATATATTATAATTTACTTATGTTTAGTATAATTGAATATTGCTTTGTCACCCCTACTTTTCAGTTCAAGTATCATATATTTAAAACTACGAGGGCAACACTTCCATTAGCCGTGTGAGAAATATTGCTAGATTGTCATTGGTGATCAGTATCTCCTAAAAAAAATGTTTGGTTAATTTAATTATCTGTCTCTTTAAAGCTATCGAACCTCCTTCTTTCGCCTGTGCATACTTTTACAAGGATTTAGAGTTGACTCAGCACAAATTGAGGAGAGGACATTTTTGATTTGTTCTCTTTAATCTGACCATCCAGTGTCTCTTCATCTGGCTCCAGAAATCTACTTCTAAACATGTTTTTATTGGATGCTTAAGTTATACCGTGTCGAATTACCACTTCTTGATATGTTTTTGACAATGAGTCGTGGGTAATAGTTGGCTAGGTGAGATAAACAACTTATAGCCTGTTTACATACATGTTAACTGGGTGATTCGTCAACTAACTTTAGGATCTATTAGGGATCTGAATTTGGAAAGAAATATAAATGGTATCCGGAGTTTTTGTTGAATGTTATTCGTCTAAAAGAGTTAAATGCAACTCAGGTTATTGTTGTACCTTGAAGTGCCCAAATAGCATCCATTCTTAAATGCGTGGCGGAATTCAGTTTTTGTCATTAACTCATTGGGCATGTTTTTTTCCCCCTACATTTTTAGGTTACTTCAACATGTTTGTGTTTGTGCCAGTCCATTTCTAGACATCATTATACGTGTGAAATTTTATAGTTACTCTCACTCAAGCATTTTGTTTCTTCAGGATTGGTTGGGCATTGATTTCGGGATTGCTGAGGGTGTTGAATTTATTGCTATATCATTCGTCAATCCTGCTGAAGCTATAAAGCATCTTAAAAGCTAAGTTAAAGCACGAGCTCAAGATGGGTAAGTTGCATTTATTTGGTAATAAACCGAATTGGCACTACCGGAGTTGGGAGTGAGCATTTTCCAGAATAACATGGGCGGCTTAATTATACATCATTTTTTTGAAGACCCTTAAGTCAGTATATATATGTTAGATACATTTCCTTTTTCATGTTGTATCCAGATACCCACATGAACACACACAAAAAAATAAAAATAAATAAACCATTCAATTTGTGCTTTTTATGTTGTTTTTTAGTTTGGTCATTTGTGGATGGGGTTTTCATAGTTAAATGTAGGATTTAATAGCTATCGAAGCCTGTTTGAATATTGCTCATTGAATATTGCTCATCTTGGTCACATGCATTATGATCTTATAGTTCGTCCTTATTACTGTTCCCCTTGCGGAAGAACAATAATACAGATCTTGTCATTCAAATAGAAAAATGAGTGATTTTTTTAGCATTGTGGATTCAGATACTATACAATCAATTGAAGGGATGGATCAAATCCAATGGAGAAAAAACTAATTGAATACTTTAGTCGCATCTGTCTTCTCTGGAAACTTCAATTTATTATTCAAGGACAAATAAAAAATACTTTCATTAAAAATTGGATAATATCTAAATGCAATGCCGTGATGCAGCGACAGTTCTGTGGCTACAAAGATAGAGAGTATTGGCTCGTTGAAGAACTTGGAGGAGATCATTCAAGCATCACATGGAGCTATGGTGGCCAGAGGAGATCTGGGTGCTCAGAACCCTTTGGAACCAGTTCCATCTGAACGGCAAAGAATAGTCCAGTTGTGCAGGTAATTAAATAAGCCCGTCATTGTAGCCTCTCTCAGTTTGCTCGAACCTATGATAGAGTACGCCACCCGTACTAGAGCTGAAGTAGCTGATGTCTTCGAAGCAGTTCACCAGCGGGCAGATGCTTTAATGCTTTCTGGTGAATCTGCCATGGGCCAGAGTGTTAGTCTTAGAATTGAGAAAAGGTGGAGAGAGGAGAAATGCCATGAAGCTATGGAATTCCCGGGCATAGCTTCTTTTTTAGACAGTATTTCTGAAGAGAGATGCAACTCTGCTGCTAAAATGGGTAAGAATATTTTTCTTCAGATTCCTCGTGTCGTTATTAGCAACGTCAATTTAATTTATTCTTCATATTTACTGGCTGAACGAGAGAAACCCCAGGCTCTGACCTTTCTATATGGGAGATGACTCCAACGTTTGGACTGCTTTATGGTCTGCTTAACCTGAATGCCATGGATGGCATACAATAAAATAATAACAGCATACTAAGCTTTATTTCCGATAAATTAAAATATGGGAGAACTAGAGCAACTAGATCCTTGACAATTATGGCAGAGACCATGTTAATTTTGGTCTACCCGTCCCTCTTCTAACTTGTACTGAAATTGCATCAATCTAACAAACGGGGACCTCTTTAGGTCGATTCAGAACATGACCTGACCACCATAGTCGTCATTCCCTTAATGTATCTTCAATTGGTGCCACCTCTACTTGTTAGTGTATATTCTCATTTCTTATCTTATCCATTTTAGTAATGTCACAGATGACATAATATGAAGAATTTTTTTTCCCTCAATATAAGATTTGAATGCCCTGAAAGGAGGTCTTTGGATCGGAAACTCTTCCTTTTGCAGGTTTTCGGGTTTACTTTTTTCTGATTGAAGGTACTAATTCAGGCTCTTTATATTGCAGCCAACAATTTGGAGGTGGATGCTATTTTTGTTTACACAGAGACAGGTCACATGGCGTCCCTTCTATCACGCTGTTGACCCGACTGCCCCATTTTCGCATTCATTACCACAATGTCTGTACAAAGACATCTGAACCCGCAATGGGGTCTTATTCCATTCGGTTTGGGCTTTTCTGGTAATACGGAAAGCAACCTAAACAAGTCTCGCTTTGCTCAAATCGCTGGGAATGATTAAATCTGGTGAATTGCTGTCTCTAACATGCTGCAATCTATTCAAGTTATGAATGTTCCATGAAAGACATATTTGTTAGAAATCTTTCTGCATCATCTGATACTTTGAGGTGCGTTACCATGTCGCTATCCTTTAAAGTATTTCCCTGTAATACGTAGCATCAAGGTCGAGATCTGTTTTCATTTTTTAACAAAACCGAAGTTGTATTTATTTGAAACGTCAACTTGAAGCTATGTTTTGTCTGAGATATTTAATTATTCAGGCAAAGAATTGGCAAATTTTGTAAGCAACAATCAATGTTGATTTGTTCTATGAATGTTTTGTTTATTTCTTATTTTGGCTCAACTCCATTAATTCTTGTTACTGAGAACAACCTAATTATATTTTTTTTCTTTGATTGACTCCTTGAAAGGAATTAATCTGTTGATAGTTTGACAAAAGAAGCACATATATTTGACAGATTTGGCATCTCTCTTTGTATTTTCATCAGGACAAAAATGATCAGATCAGGTCTATTTCATTATAAGTCATGCACTTGAATAAACCCCCCTGAAGACTAATCTACCTTGGGCTTCTAGTAATGAGATATGACTTTTTAGTCATCCAAATTCTCTATAGTACTCGAATAAAAGGTTTACGATATGTTTGTTAGGTAGTACTTGAGAACATCGATAAAAAATTTGAAAAACTATTTTTTTTTTTTTTCATTAAGAGCATGTTTGGTTAGCTTAAAGAATGAACCTTCATACATGTTGATCAAATGTTTCCATATTCCGAAGTTACCGAATTTATGTTGGAAATGGTTTATTATAAATTTAAAAAGTTGTGATGTTTAGCAGGTTATTGTCACGAAGACAGTAGATCTCGACTCGGAGTTATTTTCTTCCCTTTTTTGTTGTCGTGGGGTGGGTGGGGTTTGAAAAGAACCATGATGATAAGATGTGTTTGGAACTTGGCCACTTATAAGTATATTCTACGAAAATATACTCATTCTTGACTACAAGCTTTCTTTCTTCTCTCAACACAATTTATTACTAAACAATACAATAAGGACTCAAATTCAAAATTCATAATGCAACGGGCCCCAAAAAAACACAATAAGAAAAATTTCAACAAAGTGACATGAAAGCATTCATCATGTACACCTGCCTCACTCAATTTAATTACCTTCATCAATTGTTAATTCACTCACATCGCGATCTTCGTCTTTACGTGCGAAGTCGAGAGCGCTCGAAATTCGTGCATCAAATAAATCAATACTTGTTTTAACACTTTCACAATCCCGTGGACTTAAAAGAGAAGAATTATTATGTGATCGTCACTTGTATTTGTCTTCATCGTACTTAGATTTACCATTTTGAAGTCAATAAGATAAACCATTTTGAAGTCAATAGTACTAAATTACATGTCCTTCGAATGAAACATTTGATTTGACTATAGTATTAGAGTTACTGTGACCAGGACTAGAAAGTAATTTTAAACATGTCTTATTGGCACAAAATGTCCATACTTTTGGTCTTTACTGTGTAAAACGTCACCGCATTTTAAATTTTTGCATTCATCCTTATTTTCATATTTCATTGTGGAAAGCGTTCTTCTATTCATCTACTGTTAGTCACACTGCAAGACAAGATAGGGACGATTTTCACATAAACACGAAACGTAGGGATGTTTTTCGCAAAACACTTCAAAATGTAGGGATGTTTTATGCAAAGTCTTCTGCAAAGTAGAGACATTTTTCGCAAAACATGTTAAAATGTAAGAACGTTTTGTACGTTCAATTTCGAGGAAAAAACAGATTCACAGCTCTATATTTGATGCAGAATTATGGGAAAATTGAGTTTATGAATTTTTATATTGGTTTGCTATGGAGAGTAACGGCAGATGAGAGCAGGTATGGAAGCCACAACTGGCAAATGGAAAATGTATCAGCCTGAGTGACGATGAACAGTGGACTTCAAACAATAAACGCGCTGCATTTCATAATTATGATTTTACACACAGCATTTCAGATTCAAAAACTTGATTTTG
>CAIGRL010203894.1:0-17977 GCA_903798325.1 Fraxinus xanthoxyloides | reverse complement strand
AAAAAAAAAAAAAAAACGAGCTCGACCTGAGAGTTCTACTCGGCTAGTTAAGCTCGTGGGTATATGGCCGGCTCGACCCATTGTCGAGGGTTATATGAATAGTTGTTACGTTTTTTTATCCCTTCACCCCAAATCAAAGGATTTTACATTTTATTTAGCTCTACTAATCGCTCCGAAAATCTTAGTCACACCGTGACTAAAACGACATGTTTGTGCTTTTCCCAAACTTTACTACTCCCTCCGTCCTACTTATATAGGTTTGTTTTGTTTTTTNAAAAAAGTTGCTCGTGAGCCTTGACGAGCCCGAGCCAGCCCCCTCGGCTCGTGTTTTGACCAGCGATTCGTGGGCTCTTCAAAAATCATGGTTTATTATTTTTTTAAAGGCTTATTCTATATAAAAAAAAAAAAAAACGAGCTCGACCTGAGAGTTCTACTCGGCTAGTTAAGCTCGTGGGTATATGGCCGGCTCGACCCATTGTCGAGGGTTATATGAATAGTTGTTACGTTTTTTTATCCCTTCACCCCAAATCAAAGGATTTTACATTTTATTTAGCTCTACTAATCGCTCCGAAAATCTTAGTCACACCGTGACTAAAACGACATGTTTGTGCTTTTCCCAAACTTTACTACTCCCTCCGTCCTACTTATATAGGTTTGTTTTGTTTTTTCACACTGATTAAGAAATCTTATTTAATGTTATTGGAAAAATAATTTTTGTCAAAGACCTTCTTAATTTACCCTTATTTAATTATCAAAAACTAGCGGCAAATTATTATTGAAAATAATAAAGAAATAAGGGTATATTAGTAAACGAACAAAACAAAATATTTTTAATAAAGAAACAAGACTATATAATTGGAACAAAAAAATAATGAAAGTAAGTATATATAAATGGAACAAAATGAGTGGTTTTTTTGAATCGCTCTTTTTTCGCAACATGGCTAAAATGGCTTGTTTGAGTCATTTTACCTTGGATCAAACCTAGTATATGAAATTATTATATCATTTTAAAGATGTGAAATTTCATCATTAACCCATACAAAAAAATAAAAAATAAAAAATGGTTATTCGGGTTATTCTCAAGTGCATTATGTGGAAACAAATTTAATTATGAACTTTGACAATTAGTCAAAGCTCAAAGGAGACAAAGTTTATAATTCCACCTTTTGGCAATAAATTAGTAAGCCCATATTTGGTAGAAATTAAAATTAAGTTTTTAGTAGATTTTGATAAAAAATGATGAAATGTGTGGTTAAAAAGTTGCGAGTCCTATAAAATAAATAGTTAAAATTAATTATTGACTTTGATTTAAAACTTTAATTGAATTTTAATCCAAACCAAATAAGGGCTAAATATAGTTCGTAGAGGCAATATGCAATTCACCCAAAAGTAACTGACTGCAATTTAAACGTTTTTAACTTTTGTTCGGGCCAAAATCAACATTTATCAGAGTTTGGGGTACCAAACTGTAAACTCTTACATTTTTTCACCTCTGTGTCCTTCGGCACGAAAACTTTGTTTTTATTCTCCGCTCCTTACTTTTCCCTTTCCCATTCAAGGTTTTCTTCTGCAAAATTACTCGAATTTTAGTTCGATCGATCGATCCACACAGGACCACATTATGGACGTGAGCGCAGGCGATCTCAATGCTCCCCACTCGATGGGAACCACTATCATCGGTGTCACCTACAACGGCGGGGTTGTTCTTGGCGCTGACTCTCGAACCAGCACTGGTAAATCCACGTTTAAATAAGATTTTTTATTAAGTTTTTCATTTTTGTGTTATTGTAAAGTTTTTGATTTTTATTTTGCAGGAATGTATGTGGCGAACAGGGCGTCGGACAAAATCACCAAGTTGACTGATAATGTCTACCTGTGTCGTTCTGGATCGGTACGTATTTATGTGGTCCCTGTTTGTCATACTTATGGGGAAAGGAAATGCCATTGTTAGGTTTAACTGCGAAAAGCGATTAGTTCATGTTTTTGTATTCTTGACTAATTTTAGGGATATGCTGCAATTTGCATTTAAATTAAATTTATTTTTAACAAATATTATTTCCTCAGCGTAGAGGGTAAGCTTGATAGCAATTTGGGTTTAGATCGTAGAAGTTTAAGCACTCATAAACGTGCTCAAATTGAGAGAAGAGTGCTATTATTTGTGCACTGTGAACACCTGAACAATGCATAAAACAATCTATTAAACAATTTAACCTGCCTGGAAGGAACTTCTGGATTAGATTTTAGTGTTTGTGAGAAAGAATACTCTATACAGGAGCTTTAGTTAAAAAATTTATAACAATGATGAAATTATAGTCACCTAAGAGTTTGGGTTGGAGTTTAAATAGGCAGCTTGCTTCTAAATTGGCCTGACCTGTCTTGTCCTTTATGAAACTATACCACAATTCTCCCCGCACAGCTGCTTTCCTTGATTTTATCCTTCATCTGGACTTCTGGCATCAAATAACTTTAGTGCCCTTCTTTTAGCAATTGTGTACGGTTAAAGGCAGCTAGGAAAATATTTGCCAACTATGTGGCTTCATGGCAGTGAATCAACTCAAATTTCTTGAAGCTTTCAGATTTTACTGGCATAATGAGACAAACCATGGTTTTTTTAGAAGAGCAGGTTTTAGATTTATTTTTTTCCAAGTCTTGGTTGAAGATATAGAGTTACTTTACCTTGCAAATTTGAGCAGAGACAATTCCAGTAGGCATGTAACCGTAAAGTTAAAAGAATGAAATCTTAAATAGTGGAGCAAGCAGGAACCAATTAGTTGAACAATCTTTAATGTTTTTCCGAATATATGTGTGTGTTCAGCTTCCTTTTCTAGAATAACACATTTTACAATGTTACTTTGTCAGGCTGCAGATTCACAGATTGTTTCTGATTATGTCCGCTACTTTCTCCATCAACACACGTAAGAAGATATTCGTGCATTACAATCACTTACTTTACATTCGTCATGCATCCTTTCATTTATGAGACGATACTAAAAATTACTATAAAATAAAGCATGTGACACGCGCCTTCAGGTTCGGAAAACACATCATAGTTTCTCCTTTCTTATGATGTGTCTTATTTTTAACAACCTTCACGGTGTCAATTTCTTACTCACTTCACAAAGTCTAGTCGAATTATCTTTTCTGTCCTAACTTGAATCCCTTAAAAGAAAGTAATATTCTTTTACACGATAGTTTACTTTCCAAGAGAAATGGTTCCAATTATTATTTTTGGACTAACTTACAGATATTGGTTTTTTGGGTGGAACTGAAATTATATAAAGCACTTTAAAGTCATAATTTTCTGGGAGTGTACTCTTATTATGTTGAAGTCAAATGGTTTACTCAGCAGAGAAATTATTCTAAACTTATGCTTCAGATAAAAAAAAAAAAAAAAGGTTCAGTAAACCATGGGAATTGTGATGGCATGCTTGTTGATGCAGGATACAACTTGGGCAGCCTTCAACCGTCAAGGTTGCTGCAAACCTTGTCAGATTATTGTCTTATAACAACAAGGTTTGTATAATTTTTTTATTAAAAAGTCTCAGATCTACATAATCTCTGCAGGTTCAAAACTGCTTTCAACATGTGAAAAATGTCGTCCTTATTAGTTAGTTTCATATCAATTTTGTTAGTCTAACACGTGGAAATTGATTCTGGAGATCTAAATTTAAAGGGGAGAAGTATGACCATGAATTTGAAAAGATGGAAATATGTCAAAAATATCTGCTGTAAATTTAAATTTCATTGTGACAAAAGTTTGTTATCTTTTTTATCTTTAGAATTGTAATATAATTGAAACGTACAGGTTACTAGCAGTTCCTTGCACTTCCTATATCAATTTCTAATGTATTTGAAATTATTTTCTTCTGTTCTTTTATTGTCTTTGCTTTTGGCTAAAGTTTTTTTACTACTTGAAGAATCTGTCTTGCAAGTTATCTTGGGACCCAAAAAGTACAAAATATAGGAAGTTATTACAGACTTAATATGTAAGTTTTATGTTTCTGTAACTAATGCTTCCTTAATTGCACCTTTACTCTCTTGGGAGTTGGGAATTATTTGATGGGAAAAATAAACATACAAATGGTTTGTCAGTTATTTTTGTTATATTATGCTTTTTATGTCTTTTACTCTTATGCCTTTTACTAGGTCTGGGGAATGTGTTGGAGGTAGCAGTTTATTTTTTATTTACTTATTTATTTTTTTGTGATATCCGCAAGTATTCTGACTTTGCAGAATATGCTGCAAACTGGTCTCATTATTGGTGGATGGGACAAATATGAAGGTGGTAAAATATATGGAATACCTCTGGGAGGGACAATCTTGGAGCAACCTTTTGCTATTGGAGGTTTGACCTTCCTATCCTTTTCTTATAAGAGTTACACGGTAACTTCATGATTTTTTGACTTTGCCTAGTTTTTTAAAAAAATTTGGGAAGTTCCTATCTGTTTAACAAACAGCAGTCTTGTTCTTTCTCAACTGGTATCGAGCTTGTTGATTTAGCTTACTGGTATATTTCGTTGTTTATAAAGTTTTTGACCCAAGCAAATTTGTCTGTTATTTATTTTCTCTGGATTTTGACAGTGTTAGATGGTATTGTGGAAGTAGTAAATCGGTTTTATAAATCATAATTGCAACTGTTGTATCCTCAACCGACTTTGGTAGTTGTAAATTTCAATAAGGAGCTTTTTAATTGGGTGAGTCTTGTTCTAGAGCACAACCGGGTCTATTTAAACCAACTTAGATGTCTATAGTGATTAAATATATTCAACACATGTTTCCACATTATTAGTTATGTATGTTCCTATTATCCTCCAACTATAACTATATTTAATCACTAAATAGATATTATATGTATACATAAAGTGAAACTTCACATACTAATTAGAATTGTCTTTCAGGCCTGATTGGTTCCGAACTTGATATTCTCACCCACTTTCTTATCTCTATGTAGAACTTTTTAAGGATCCTCTTATTGATATTTTGCTGTTGGTTTTGCTTTAAATTAATGAAGTACATTCTGGTACACATTTTCCATTTAGCACCTTAGTTTTCCATCATCTAAAGGCTCACTATTTTTCTTGTCCAATGACATAATCAGATGCATCTCAAAATATTTTGTGATAACTTGCTATTATTCAAGATACAGATTAATTGGCAAGTGTTTCAGCTCATGGTCGAGGGTTTCGATTCCTGATAATTGTTTGTTTCCCATTAGGATCTGGCTCCAGCTATTTGTATGGATTCTTTGACCAAGCGTGGAAGGATGGGATGACCCAAGAGGAAGCTGAGGTTTGTATATTGCGATTGAAATATCTATGAACTGTTACTAGTTTTCCTACTTATGAAGGTTTAGGAACGTATCCTCTTGAATACGTATCACAGCCTAATGTTTTGCAACTACTCTGTTCAACTTCAAACAAAGTATATAATTTAGATTCATATATGGAGACATTGGTTTGATCTAACTATTCTGGTTGGGAGGGGCTTGTCACTTCCAGAGAACCTCCGCCTGGAATGGGTGCTTTGAATGAAGCACACATAAATTGGTTCACTTCACACTTTGTGGTTTTCATCGTGAACAAAATCTATCTTGTTTTCATAGATGCTATGAAAAAATTTGCAAATTATTTTTCTTGTTGGTCTGATATTTCAGTAATTGTGGGCATGTTTACCATGAATATGGCTGACTGCTAGTTTGTTGTCTCTCTCTGTCCCTGCAGCAATTAGTGGTCAAGGCAGTCTCTCTTGCTATTGCTCGGGATGGTGCTAGTGGTGGTGTTGTTCGGACTGTGACTGTGAGTTAACTTTATTGTATATGCATTATATATGCTCCTACCTGGTGAATCTCCTGATGTTGATGTTGGACAAGAACTTCAGATCATTCCTTTTATTCTTGTTGGATTTCTTGTTTTCAATAGCCCCTGCACATGGTTTGATTGACATTGATTAAATTTTTGCTCAACTGTGAAGTAGTCGTGTTTGGCTAAGCTTTAAAATTTTTCTTATAAGTAAATAAGTTGGTTTAAGCTAACCCTTATTACCTTTTGAAACCACAGATTAACTCAGAAGGGGTTACAAGGAAGTTTTACCCGTGTGACAAGCTATCACTGTGGCATGAGGAGCTGGAGCCTCAGAACTCATTGTTGGATATTTTGTCGGCAGGTAGTCCTGAACCAATGATCAGTTAGATCCAATTTGTTGAACATCAGGTGGTAGTTGTGCACACTGGATTACATGGGATGAACTGTACTACTTTTCTTGGAAATCTTTTGCTCTTTCTTAAATTGTTTGAAGTTAATTAAATTTCTGTTTCAGCAGTTGAATGGCTCCCATATCGTTGATTTACTCCTTGATACTGACTTTTTGGCATGTTTTCAAAATATCCCTCTTCTGTGGAGACATTAAAATCGTGTGTACTGATAACAGGGCACTATGACCCCTCCCTGGGATCATGGATTCTTGTTTGAAATGTATTGAAAAGAAATTTGGTGTTTTATGGTATTTCTCCCAACTGTTCTCTTATTTAAATTTAAGGGAAGGGGAAAGTTTATCAATCTCTTTGCTTCTCCCAGTTTCTTTCCAACCCAAACGTAAGAGTGGGTTTTACATAATGTTTCATTAACTTTTATATGTTTGCTATGCAATATTTAAATATAATAAGATTTTAAACAAGGATTAAAATCCATATTCCACACAAAATACAAAATGGTTAACGTAAGATATATTTCGGTAGCTTAATTTTGAGGTAGAGAAAATGATGGGAACAAACGCAACTGATTCTAATTTTCGATTTTGGCATTTTCAAGTCTCAGGACCTAGTTTTTGCATAAGAATGCAGGTTCAGAGGCATAGGCATAGGCATAGGCATGGAAGTATCAGAGGATGAAACGAAATAGTTTCATTTATATTTGTAAAGGATCATGTTTAACTGAACCCCACCCCCCTGAAGCCACCTTGCACTTCTACAAGACTACACAACTATCTAAAATTCTTAATAATATTTGCAGCAAAGTAGGTAAGCAAATAAAATCCTCTCAAGATTATTTATATGATATTTGGAGCTACTGGCCGGGAAAAAATGGCCACTTCTCTGAAACTCATTTGGAGAAGATTTCAAGGACTGAAAAATGTATACATACACACGGAAACTATGTCATACATGTTTCGGCTCTTTCTTGCTACAATGAACTTTAATGGCGATAATCTCTTTACAAGAGAGGAAATATTAATATCATAACAAGCAAATTCCTGCTAAAAGCTTCTGTGCCAGACTATGTTGTCCCTTTGTCCCAGTCCATATTACAAGATCTTAGGCCTTGATCAATGGCTGTTGTATTAATCTGAGGCTATGAGTTCAAAGTAAAGTAAAGAACCCAGAAATGGCAGAAATTTTTCGTGAGTTAGAAAGGACAAACTTTCTACACCGTATCGTTGTTAAGTTCTGACGTGGAAGATTTTATTTATTTATTTTTTGCTAATTTACACCATTGTCTGAACTGCTACAATCTTGATTTGGAAGGATGCTGTTTCCAAAATCTCCATCCAAACTCATTTGTTGGACTTCTTGAGGTGAAAGGATCTTGATGCAGCGGACGCAGCTCACGAATTCCCTGAATCAAACAAATTACCATAAATATTCAGGGTAACATCATTTTACCAAGGAAGCAACCATTTGTATATGGAACAAAAAATTGAAGTAAAAAACAACACAGAACATAGGCCGATAAGTCTTCTTCAAACAAATACAAGGGGAAGGCAGAAGTTGATAAACAAAGCTGAAATGAAAAGGATGAGTTTGAAGACTTACTCCCAAGGATCATCCCCAACCAGCAGGACATCATTCTCATGATCCACATACACGAGTTTCCAACCGATTCTCTGTCGGTCCTCCAGTTGTCCCTCTATGCCAAATCTACGAGCCAGATCTTGTTTAAGCTCTTCATAGCCCGAGTAACGTGCAATATCAATTGATCTTCCGACAGCTCCACGCTTGTACACCTTCATAGTAACATGCTTGCCAAGTTAGGCCTCAAATCTTCAATGAAAACAGCGTAAGAGTTAAATATATTCATGTCTTTGTAACATTGAGCATAAAGTATCAACCTTAGTATAAGTTCGCATTCGAGGGATCTGTGGTGGTGGAGCCCACGCGCCTCCATTCATGAAGCTGTTATCATTTATTGTGGAATCAATAGAATTGAATGTCATATCTGGAACTCCAAATGACTGGGAAACCATTGATGATGAAAGTTCAGGATGAGTTTCCTTGGGGTTTTCATAGTTGGAAAGCATCTCTCCTCCAGATGAAAGATTATTCGAGAAATCTCCTGATCCCACCATGGATTTTGTGATCAATGGATCAGATATTATAGGCATGCCTAACTGGTTGCCACTGTCAGCCCCAAAAGGAACATTGTTATTCCTTCGATCACCCTGAAGTTCCCTGTCCTGACTCGTGACTCCAAACAACATTGACTGAGAATTGAAAGATGCGGGATTTCTTTGCTGTGTCTGGACATCATTTTGAGAAAGAACTGACGTTGCTGAACATGAGCTGTCCAAATAATCTATATGGGTTCCAGTAGTATTGAGGTATGTGCGTGTTGCAAAAAATCCTTGGTTCTGACTTTTGGATATGTCCACCGAAGGCTTGATGTCAGGTTTTTTCTGCAAATCCTTAACTAGGTTACCAGTAGAAGACATGTTCTTTACGCCAGTTGAACTCAGCAGAGTGGCAGAAGACTGAGCCATCTCATCCCCTGTTATTGTACTTCGGTGGTTTCTGCCATTGACTGTAGACTGAATAACACCTGGACAGTTGTTTGTGGATGGTGAAGTCGAACAAGACGGAACCTCATCAGTGATCCCAGATTGGCCTCCACCCGCAGCTCCCATCAACAAACTGCTATCACCTGCAGAAAGCTGGTTATTCATTGGGTTCGATGTGTTTCTCACAAATCCAGACAATTCTGATTGTGTTCCAGATTGAAGTTTTGGCTGGGCAAACAAGAGATTGGTTTGGCTATTATTTCTTGTCATCTGCTGTGGGATGACATGCGATTGCGGGAGCATAGTCGATTTTGATTGAGATGCCTCTGGCAGTTGGCCTGCCACAGACCAAGAGAATTTCTGGGAAATGTCTAAAAGCGGCTTCTGCTGATCCTGGTTTTGTGTCAGTTGGGAAGGTATTTGTATTGCAGATTGCTGTGCTAGAAGTGATTGTTGTTGCTGGTGGAGTTTCTGTAGAAGTTGAAGCTGAATTTGATTCTCAGGCACATGCAACTGTTGGCTTACATGATCCGGGGATTGAAACAACATCAAGTCTTGCTGCTGGACATGACTAGGATTCTGCTGCTGTTGAGGCAAATTTTGCGGAAGACTTCTCTGAAGGTGATTGTTTATAATGGACTGTTGCTGCTGCAGAACATTCTGAGCTGGGTTTGGATTCTGTGACTGCAGAAGTTGCGTCTGAACTTGGCTTGTTGGTAAAGTTTGATTCATTAAATTCTGTCTTGGTGGTTGCATAGTGTCAGTAAACTGCTGTTGTGTCTGTATAATCGAGGCCAGTGGGTTCAATGTGGAGGCTGGGGGCCCTTGGAGCTGATCTAGTTGTTGTACAGGTTGGGTTGGCCTCGGGGTATTGAACTGCAAGTTGTTATGTTGAGGTGCAGGGAAACCTAATTGATGCGACAGATCTGCACCCGAAAAGTTTTGTAGAATGGAACTAGACAAAGGATTTAAACAGTTTGGCTGCATTGAGTTACCCAATGAGGGGTTTTGCTGCATGTTCATCCACTGAACTAAGCTCAAGCCGTGCAGAGCTTGAGGATCCTTCGTGCCAAAGTCGTCTCCAAGCCAGGGCATTGTCCGCCTGAATAGATTATCGGGATCAGACAAGTCATCATCTGCAATGAGAAACATAATAAATATTACTCATTTCCGAATTGATATATAAATCGACTTATTGAGTCCTATTTTCCTTTTACCTGGCATTCCTGGTTGCCTTGGGCGCTTCGAACGGAAGAAAGGTGTGGTGGGGCAGATGAAAAATGGAGCAGTTACAGGCTCGATCTCCCAAATAGAGACACGGCTGCGCCTCTCTCCGGCAGCAGTTGATTCATCCCAGCCGACCTGGTTACAGAACACGAGTGCTTAACAGATAGTTTACCTACTTGAATTGCGGAGTAAAATATTTACTGAAGGGCGGTGTATTTCACTATTTTTACCTGCAAATTACGCCATTGGGAGTTCTTCCATCTGACTGGATCCAAATCACTGATACCAGTTATTGTGCCCATGTATCTGCAGAAAGCATGCAGCTGAGATGAGTGGAAGGTAGGGATAACAAAAACACTAAAATTTTGATTTTATTTTTATTTTTTTTATTTTTTGTTATTTTTAAACAAATATAAGTAGAATATTGGCATAATAATGTTGTTTCCGCTACCTTCTAGTTCCCGATTCTTCAGTTTCAAACACCATGCGGAAGCGCATGCCTAGAGATATTTGGTTACTGCAAACTGCTCTATAGTACTTGGCTAAAGGGATAACGAATTCTGACGGACTAGCCCTGCTCAGGTTTGAAAAAACATCTCAGTAACCTTGGATAGAAGCAACGTCATCTACACCAAATGTCCATGCCACGAACAGAATATTCTGCAAGTATAGCAAGAATTAAGAAAAGTGATGACCTTGGATTGTAAAACACGGTGAAAGGACTATTATTTGCAGTGGCATGGGCTGCTGCTGCAAGAATTCCAATGTGCATGCTATCACTTGACAAAACTGATGACGATAGGTTGGTTGGTTGTCTGTTTGCCCGTCTGATGCCCAACAGAAGGTGCTGCTTTTCATCCCTGTTCATCAGCACGAGACTACTGATTATCTCGTTCTTTGGGAAACTCTAAAACTAATGAAGTACACAAGGTAAGGGGAAGAAGGAAAGAAATATTTCAAAGGCTTACATTCATTACCTAATGAATAAAACTGAGTCTCCTGTGAAAAGCCTCTTTCCACTAACAAAAAGACTCCATCCAGTCGTAAGCAAGTGACGTTTCGGTTGTCCTGAGATATTAGAAATTGCAACCATTTAAAGATGTAACCCTACCAGAAGCAGAAAATAGAATGAAACCAAGAAATAGCAGCAGAGTGAACGTACCTCTATAAATATGGCGGAATGTCCATATGTTGTCGTGCAAATCCCTAGCCACAAGCTCTTGAGCAGGTGGTTGCATTGTGAAATCCTAAATAAATGAGTATTCTTTTACATAAGCTGTAAATGAAATGAAGGTAGTAGAGAAGAGGACTTTGAATGAAGGATTCTTACGAACCAGAGGAGGAAATGTCTTTTCTGCTGCACGGCGAGGTACAGAAAAACCACCATGAGTGCTAGTATCACTTGCAGTCAAGGTTTTACAGAAAAACTCCGTTTGAGGTTTGTTTGCTTTCATCGAAAGATCTGATCTTAATAAAGCATCCTTGTCAAACTGCACAGCAGAACCATGAAGTCAGTTTTCTAAGTTGGACCATGTGGAGCCTAATTGTATTGTTCACTTATCCCCTCCACCTATCCATCGAAACATAGTTTAATTATGGGGTCTATTGTGCAGATCTTTGTATTAGGTCGTCCTAGTTTCCAACGTTATATAAAAGAAATTGAAAGGTGTGAATCTCCATTGTATTCTTCTTTCAACCCCTAATTTCAGTCTCTATGCTCTTAAACTCAACTTTCAAAGACGCAAATAAAAGAATGAAGTTGCAATGCACCAGGAATTCTTCAGTTAAAAACAGGTCCCTACCGTAGGAACTGGTTGGAGTGTCATCTGCGCATAAACTTCATCTGTTTCTGGGTCAGCCTAAAAATGCAAACGAATTAAGTACCATTATTATCAAGTTCTTGAAGAGAAATAGAAGAAGCCGTAAGTTGAGGCAGCATACAAGCAAAGTGACACTGTGAAGAAGGCATAGTAACTTTGACGGAAGGTTTGGATAGTTTGGAATTTGTGCATCCACATCCTTTTTCATTGATGCAGCAACCTGAAAGTGTAAATTTACAAATATTAACGTAAGAACAAGAATCATCTTTAGATGGAAAAAAAAAAAATGAAAATTTCTTCTGTAGTTTCACTTATGATCACTGTCAGTTTGTTCGATAACGCGCATTATACATTATACTTTCAAGTCTGTCATACCAAACACATTGTATCTCTCTCAGCAAATGAAATTCTTAAAATTATATTGTCTAGCAGCAACATAATACTCGCAATGAATTCATAGTTTGACTTTGCTAAGATATTTAATCAGAAAATTAAAATCTTGGTCCATAAATTCTCGAGTTCAAATCTCACCATCAATCCTTCTTTCTCAGAAAACAAAATAAATTCATTCTCTCGAATCTCGTCCATCAACAAACCCACACCAGCACAAGTGCACAGGTTAGCATGGTCCAGTACATGCTAGTTAACCTTTGACAAAATCAAAAGGCACTCAATTTTCTAGATCTTATGATCTGATTATTTAATCCAATTAACAGGTCATAAAAGCTAGGAGCGATGTACCTAAATAAATACAAAAGCACGTATGTAACTAACTTGTAATAAATAATAATGTAATGAATCCATGCATGTGACCAAATTATGCTACAGATTTAGCAAACTCAGCAACTCTGTCCGTCTGTCTAAAATTAAGTTATGGCGTGTTTGTCTGAATAAAATTCTCTTTGTGACAGTACAAATCGAGATGATCACACGATTTTGATCATAGTGTGACACGACTAAAATTATCGACCCGGCCTACGGACCGTTTTTTTTTTTTTTTTTTTTCCATCCATAAGTTTTCTTGTATAGACCGTTCCATCCTGCAACACGGACCATCACAGGCCGAACCGTGATTGAACTTCTTATCTCGTGATCGGGCTAGTTTGGCGACAATTTTGAAAAGTCAAAATTTGTTTTTGAGATTAAGAAACTATTTTTGAAAATGTTTATATTATTTTCTGAGGGTGCTTTATCGGATTAGAAGAACTATTAACAAAGTGGGTCTAAATTAACATCCTGGAGAAGCACTGTACTTAGCACATTTTGAACTAAACAAAGGTGCAGTTTATTTATATGCACAAATCAACTCATGGTGGTAATAAAAAATACCTGTTCACTGTGGCCTTGAGGGAAGTAAACGACGTGGGTCCCAGCGACCGGCATATTGACCAGAGGGCCGGCGCATGCTTGCCATAGCTCTGGGTTTACACTCTTCTTCTCCCCTGCGATACGTCATTCGATTAGACAAAATATATTTTCTTCCATTTATTTATATATCTTTACATTGATTTCTTCCAAAAGGGCACCGAGAAAATGTTACATATAGATATGCAGAGAGGGATCAAGGAGGGAGTGAGACCTTCAGCTGAGTCTGAGGTGGTGGCCGCCGGTTGAGCTCCGGCTCCGTTTGCCGGTGTCTTCATTATTGATTTGTATTCAGCTAAAATAATGGGCAGAGTTTCTCACTGGATATACATCCTGCCGGAGAAATATCGAGCTCCGATTTAACCCAAAGAAAAGACCTTTTAACTAAATCAAAGAGTCAACTTTCCCTTTCAGCTAAGAAAACAAATTCTTCTGATAATTAAAATGTAGTGGGGAAAAGGGAAATGAAGGATTAAAATTTTTAGTAGGACGGGAACCAATGTTTGGTTTTCTTCGCCGGAGGGATATGTTTCCGGCGAAAATGAAGAGTGAGAGAGTAAGTTTTTATGAGGGAAACAAAAGGAGCTTTGGAAAAGGAGATAATTTATGCTGAGTGAATTTCCCCCTCCCCTCTTCCATTCACACACTTTGTCTCTCTATATATATTTATTTATTTATTTATCTATCTTCCATTCACACACTGTCTCTCTCTCTCTATATATATATCTATCTATCTATCTATCTATTGCTTCCTCTTTTTCTCATTGTTCTTCGCAAAAAAGCTCTCTTTTGCAGTCTGCAGTTTCACACAAATCTCTCTCTTGTTTTTAGGACAAACTTTCTTGCTCTTGTTGTCTCTCTCCGTGTATCTCTTTCTACTCAAAGCTTTCACCTTTTTCGTAATATTTAAATATTGTTTTGTTGTGTGTATAATGTATGTATTTCTTCCTCAGTTTTCGCTCTCTATGTCAACCATTTACCATCTCGCCACTGATTAGTTCACATTAAAATTTTCAATTTCATTCTACTCATTTTTAACCATACATTTTTTAATAAAATAATATTTTTCATCATATCAATAATTTTTCCTTCTTTTTCAATCACAAATTCTTCATCAATCTACTTTTTCAAAATACATTCCTCCAAAATAATGTGACTCAAACACACCATGTATATATGCATAGGGCAACACCACAATTTTTATAGTAATTGTGTCTCTAACAATTTTTCATTCATTCTTATTTTTAAATTTTCCATTAATTAACACATTTATTCGATAATAGTTTTACGTTCAAAAGTTTGTCGAAAATGACGTCAAACAACTCATATATCCATCATATTTAAAAAAAAAAATAGAAGGTGCCAAAAATATATTTCTCCTATTTCAAATTATGAAAAATAAATATTTCAATATAAATCATCATCGAAGCAAAAAAAAATTAAGAAAATAATTGCTAGAGTGAACAAAAATTGAAGAAATTAACTACAATTAAAATGTGGTATATCAAATAAAAAATATGGTGACAATATAACTGCTGGTTCATATATTGTGCCTGAAAAAGTTGGCCGGTAGGGTTAGGCCCTAAACTTAAGGGGAGTGAATATTTGTTACAATTGCCATCACTCTCTTTTTTGACCTCATTAATTATATGAAAAGGACTATAGAGTTTTGGTTAATCTTATTTTTGTGGATCGGTTTTGTAGAGGTCCGGTTTGAAAATTGACAGTTGATAAAAAACATTATTTTTTGTCATTTCGGGTTTGCAATAATGCAGGAAACAAATTATTGCAATTTTTTTGTTTCTCATTTAGGTTAATTGGGAATAAATTTTCAAACTCCTCAAAAATAGTAGTAGTAATAATTGAGGAAACTATTTTGAAAACAATTATTGTGGTTATTAATTATACGGTTGAAAGTTATAATAAAATCATACAAATAAAGTTGCAAATTATTTAACTATTCGTGCCAAAATAGAAAGTTTTGCTTCATAGTTAAGTCTTAGGGTTTTCTCTTGATCTTCTCTCAATAGTGCATTTCACCGTCAAAGTGCCCTAGAAGGGAAGTTCCACGAACTTCTCGATCAGCTAGTCGTAGTTCTAGTCCATATTAGAAGTAGAAGGAGCTAGGAGGATCTTGGAATTAAGTTGAAACATCTACCATATTCATATTTGTATTCTTGTACTCATTTTCATATTAATTGACGGATGGAGATCTATGTCAAACTTCCAACTTAATGCAGCTAACGTTATTACTTCGTAATTCTTTTGTTGCTCGCTTACTTTGTGAATATCGGTTGAATTTCTTATGGTACCCCAAATTGGAGATGTCAGTAGTTACCTCCCGATCAAAAGTATCGTTAGCATATTTTTTGTCCTAGGATAGAGAGACGATGTCTATGCTTTGATTACACTTTTATTAGAAACACATATTTTCCTTTTTCCAGCGTTACTCAAATCGGAATCTATTAGCTGTTGGACTTATTTTTATGCATCGTCATTCGTCCCTTAGGAATTAGTCCAGGATCAACTGGCTATGTTGATGCCATAAAACCACATTTCACAATATTAATTAAAGGGTAAACAAAATATTATCAAATATTAGCGAGAAAAAAATTATTGACAAAACTATATGTTTATGTTTTGATAATTCCAATTCAAAAATTATTGTATGACATAAGAATCAGAGTATTATTACTATTATTATTATTATTATTATTATTATTATTATTATTATTTGTTTTTTTATGTCAATTGTCACGTGAACAGAAGCTGCAAGGTAATTTCAGTTTCCATTATTAAAGGGTTGGTTTGTAGGGTCGGGCTCATCACATGCGTACAAATCCTTTTTAAAGATACATAATTAATTTTAACCTCTGATTAATTAAATTTAGATTAATGTTATTTAACTGAAATTATAACCTCAGTTTAAATAGCGTGACATTGACTCTTAAATTTAATTGCATTGACTGCCACGTGGCATCGTGGCTGACCAAATGCCTACAAGACGTTGACAGCTCTATTTTTTATTTTTTAATAGTATTTTAGATTGTTTGATTTGTCCCTCTCAGTAATTTTTGTATTTTCAATTTGTGACCACCATTTTTATTTGTTTACATTTTGCCCCAACGGGTAGGGCAAAAATCTCCATATAGTCCTTGTTCTTTTGAAAAAACTCAGTTTAGTCCATGACCCTTCAATCTGATCCCTAATTTATTATTCCCCAAACCTTCATGTTAACTTAAGTTATAAGATATCATAATTAAGTGACGATTAAATATTATATAAATTCACAAAAACATTGTAATGAATTGGGTTCCATCCTTAAATGTTAATTTATTAGGTGGAGTAGCTAAATCCCTTATAACTTATTATTTACCTCACGAGTAGTCGATGTGAAATTATATTCACACTTTCCCAACAATCTCCTCAAACGAAATACCAAATCGTCTTGACCCCTCCTTAAGCGATAGTCTACATGTCTGTACATGTTTGCTTCCTCAGGCCACAAAAATCGATAAGCTCCATCAAGATCCAAATCTTCTACAAGATTAGTGGACATAGCTTTATATCGTCACGACCACCTTTGGAAGTCAAATACCAATTTTTTTTCATTTATTGTGATTTACTTGGTCAACACCTTCAGTGTGGCTATAACTAGAGATTCACCTTGTCATATTCACATGACTAAGCTTGCAGCATAACTTTGATCGCGTTGTAGGGAGTTAGAGTTTCTTCTCAATCTTTTAAATGGAGTAATTCGAATTTTTATGAATATAAGATATATTTTTATTTACTATGAAGAGATGATGTATCCAGGATAGTTGAGAGAAAGTTTGGATCATTATATTTCAATTCTGTAACCAATATGTAAATTGTAAAATTCTAATTTAACACCCTTAGAAAAATAAAATTTAAGGGTCTGTTTGATTGGCAAAGATGGAAAGACTTTCCAATTTCATATAAATTGAAAAATAAAAACTCAAGTACCCCATAAAAATGCATTCTTTCATGAAATTAGCAAAAAAAATGCTTAAATTGATTGTATCTTAAAATCCGAACTTCATTTTTTCACTTCTATATCAAACAATCAAAATAAAAATTGAATTCATCAGAGGTAACATGTTCTATGAAATTTAAATCAATTTAACGGACCTGAATTATATTTTTTAAGTGGTAAAAACTTTACACGCATGGCTTGTTTTGTAAAATTATGATTGCCAATTGTAACTTTTCTATTGGTGCAGCTTTAAAGCCGTGTTTCCTGGAATGGGGAGTTGTGGGTCCCATTGATTGGACCAAATTGTGAACTGCAGAAAATACTGCTGACGTGAAATCATCGGCTACCTTTTACTGATGGGTTTGGTGTTGCAGAGGAATCCAAATCCAAATCCGAATCGAATCGATTCTCGGCCGTCAAATTATTGGACGACGTGTTATATATTCTGATTTCGGCTTTTGGTCGGCGGTCTATTTTCCTGCTTTATTTTTTCAGACGGAAGTGTTAAAAAGGTAACATTTCAGTCCTTTTTTTAAATGAAAAAAAAAATGCGTGTTGGTTGAGCCCATTATTTCACCTTATAACGAAAGAAATAATAATTTATTTAAAAAATATGTAGTTAAAAAATAAAAAAATATATTTAAATTTACGTGTAATATTATTTTATTAAAAAATGTGTGATTGATAAGAATAAATAGAAGAATTATAATAGATCATGTTAAACCATGTTTGGTATCTAAAAAAAATATTGTTTTAAATAATGAACTTTTAGAAAATATGTGATTAAAAATTAAGGAAA
>CAIGRL010203889.1:0-10741 GCA_903798325.1 Fraxinus xanthoxyloides | reverse complement strand
TTATTATTATTATTATTCTAAGTAGTTATTTGGCCACGCGACACTAACAAAGCAATGATTTGGCAAAAGCAGTTAAAAGGCATTTGTGAACAAGTCACAAGTACCCTCGAGAAGTAACCATTGTTACCATAGAAATCTAATAAAAGAACAAAATGAAAAATGAAAAGGGTCGCTGGAGTTCTTACCGGCGAAAGTTGACAGGCACGATGCCGGCTCTGTACTCGGCGATATGGAGAAACATGGGCATGGAGAGATCGAAGTGGGGCCTAGGGGGGTTGCACCACCCGCCGTTGTCACTGGGCAATGCGTAATTTGGTGGGCAGAAATTGGTGGCGGTAACAAAAATTGAAGGACTCCCGAGTTTGCACCACTTGGGGTCCTCCGGCGCATCGCATTTTATTTCAAAGCAGGATCCGCAACTGAAGCCGTCGTTGAATAGAGCCGTGCTTAGCGCTGCCGTGTTCAAGCCGTAGCCTTGGCTGTACAAATTCCCATACCCACAAGCACCGCCTGCAAATAAAACGCCAAACCTTGTATCATCAAAAGCACGTATAAAACACGAGATTTTCAGTAAGAGTGAATACCCATTGTGCCGGAAGCGTCTTGGCCGCCGTAGAAGGTGGCGTGGGCTGTCTTCCATGTGCCGCCTGTGTAAATGCCTGAGATTCTAGAGTGAGCAGCTGATAGAAAACAGATGAGTCTAACAATGCAGAGCAACGACTTCATTGTATCTCTATAGCTAGCAAGTGAAAGTAGAGCGTAAAAATGCTGATGAAAGTGTGTTTTAGAGAGAGAAAAGGGATGTATGTATGGATATATAGAGAGAAAGAGAATTCATGGGGGCAGGTGGAAGGGTGGATGAAGGTTGACCGGTACTTATGGTGGATGGCCACTGATGAGTATTGGCTTGGAGAAGGAGAGCGTGGGGGTTGTGGCGGGGTGTAATTATATTTCCTAATTTAATGCTTAATTATTAATTATCTATTTTTTTTTTCTGGTTTTAAGAGATAAATATCAAATAAGGAATGAAATATTAATGAGCTAGACCAAATAATAAACTTGTTTGTTTCTTTTAATCTGTTTTATTATTGTAATGCTCGTGACAATTCAATGTGCACTAGGTTTCAACATGAAGAGCTTTGTCAACATATCAAAATTTTTAATCATCAAGAATCTCAGTCAGTTGTAAGAGATATTCATATTATTAGTGATTATCTTGCATCAAAAAATTATAAGCACGTAAAGTGTGAAGAGTTTTAACCTATATTTGACTTAATTTAATAAACATTCAAATGATTTGTTTTCTACACATTAAGGGTGGCCCATAAATAATTGTTCAAGTCTTCGCTAAGGTGGCCTACAACTGGTAGCTGTTAAGAAGTTACACTAAATAGTAATTACAGAAAATAAAAATTATTCCGAATACCATACACGTACAGTTTTGTGGAGTTCCAGGAGGAGACTTACCTATCCTCATCGTAGGGTGACATGAGGTTGTTGAAAATCAATAAAGTTTTTTATTAATTTAATGTTTTCAGTTGGCGAAAAACATTATTTTTTTTATGTTTTCTACAAAAATAATGATGATTTTCACTTTTTGTGTGAGATAAAAAAGACTTGTATTTGAACGAGACTGATAACACGATGGAGACCATGTTGTCCTCACCCGTCCCGTCGCGAGGCAATGACCCCCATCCCTCACGTCCCGCGTGCCCGATTAGGCGGGGAAGCCTATCCAATTCCAGGTGAGGCCACGTGGATATTGGATATAACGAGTTCTACACCTCAAGTAAAGTTGCCAAAAAGGATCTAGTTATTTATGAAAAATATATTCAACACTATAAAAATTGCTACCACCTCAAGTTAATTCTTCCAAAAATAAATGAACTTTGGGTTGCATCACGAAACCTCATTGGATCATGAAAGTGGCTCAAATGTAACTGAACTTCGTCAAAATGATCTCCATCCATCACTCGTTCAAATTTCTTAAGTTGGGTTGGATGGAACTATGTAGCAAACAGAATTCACACGTGGCAAAAATTGCCGTCCAATTCTCCCAATCGGTGATGGTTTAAAAACAATACGACAAAGTTTAATGACATCTCAACTATGATGCACCGACACACACGTGCGTCCAACACGATATGTGTCGAATACGCCGACACGCGATTTTTAAAAAAGGTACAGACACGACACGTTACGTTATTGACACGTTGATTAAATTTTAAAAAAGTCTTCATTTATATAATATAAATTTAGTTTTATACTTGTTATTAATTTTTCTTATTGAACATGATTACCTATTTGTTATTTGATAATAACTTTGAATTAACAATATATAATATTTCTAATATAAAAAGAAAAATGATTACGTAGAGTGTCCGAGAAGCATCGGAGATGGACACGCTATCCTAATTGAAGTGTCCATACTATAGAGCATCTCAACAACATTTATAAAGTTCAGAGATCTTCTGTGACAAAACCCAAAGTTTAGTACTTTTCAGAACAATTAACCACCGAAGAAGTATTGAAGAAACAAAAACAAAGTGAAGGAATAAATTTTTCTTCGTCGACAATCAGCTCATGTCTGGCGACGTCACAGGAGAACATTATTTTCGGTAATCATAAAGCCACACATTACCGCATTCAACTTATATTATATTGAACGAACAGGGGAGGTGATACTGAGGGAGAGAAGATTAGACTTCAAATACAGCTATAATCAAGAGAATACACAATC
This sequence comes from Fraxinus xanthoxyloides, assembly GCA_903798325.1. Taxonomy (NCBI): domain Eukaryota; kingdom Viridiplantae; phylum Streptophyta; class Magnoliopsida; order Lamiales; family Oleaceae; genus Fraxinus; species Fraxinus xanthoxyloides. The sequence continues at coordinate 8,001 of CAIGRL010203889.1, read as the reverse complement.
TTACAATCAATTTTTTCGCCTAGAGAGCTCTATCTACAGGCNTCTTCTGTGACAAAACCCAAAGTTTAGTACTTTTCAGAACAATTAACCACCGAAGAAGTATTGAAGAAACAAAAACAAAGTGAAGGAATAAATTTTTCTTCGTCGACAATCAGCTCATGTCTGGCGACATCACAGGAGAACATTATTTTCGGTAATCATAAAGCCACACATTACCGCATTCAACTTATATTATATTGAACGAACAGGGGAGGTGATACTGAGGGAGAGAAGATTAGACTTCAAATACAGCTATAATCAAGAGAATACACAATCTTACAATCAATTTTTTCGCCTAGAGAGCTCTATCTACAGGCAGTGAAGAGACAAATACCTTTATGTATATTTCTCATCCGACATATCAACAAATCAAATGCAAGGTTGTTGGCGCTTGCTGACTTCCTCGCGCAATTGACCTAAAACCCTGCAGCAAATCAGTTTAGTGCCCCCCAAAATGGGTCACAACGCAGATAATCAAACTGAAGCCTGCCCAAGAGATATCAGGGATTGAACTCTGTTTATGCAGAAATCAACTTACACCAATATAATTCTTGTCCATTAGCGCGTCTAAAGTAGTATCAAAATAAGAGGTACTTGAGTCTTCAGTGGTTATACCTATTTGCCGCGAAAATAATAGCCTAGAGCCGAATCACTTGAGATGGCATTCAGAGCCAATGCCCATGTCATTTTCCAAAAAAATTTGTAACTGACTTCAAGATTTGGCTTAACCAAACAGCTTGGTCTCGGCATGAAGTCTCAGCCACAGGCTTCATTGGGATGAAATCCTTATATTCCTTGAACCTCCTTCAGAGTGAGAATATCATCGCGTGGAAGTGCTTCTTCCACTCGAACTTTTACTTCATCACCAACCTGTACTCCGACAGATACCCAAACAGAAGCTTGTAATCCAACCTGTAAACAGTAAACAAACAATAGTTTAATTTTATTAACACATAGTAGTAATTCTATAGGAAATCTCAATTGTCTGCTTAATTCTGGAATAAATGGCTGGGGAGGGGTAAATTTCATTAAGCAATTTCTTGCTGCTTGTAATTTCAAGCAATTGTCGTATGATTACCTCCGTCAAGAGTATTGCTACGACTCTATCTTTGATGAATCTGAGGACCAAAGCAGAAAACCTTCTCTCTTTCGGTTGCCTTCTCAAATATTCTATTATCCAATATCTAAGACTGCTGTTGCAGATCTTCCTTACCACCCGAGTATTCATGTTTATCATAGATGCCATCCCTTCCAGCTGACCTGCTGAGAAAGGAGGAGAATCTCCCCTAACAAAAGCTTTCACCTACATATGGGAAACAAATTAGCTTGCCAGACTCTTGTGCAATGCTATGAAATGACATGATTTCTGGTGGATTTATGGATGGCAGATGAAAGCAATACTATGCAAGTGAAAGTGGTTGAAATTAAACAAACTAGTCGGAGGTGTTTGATGCAAAGGCACTTTGTAGGTCAAAAAATGAGCTAGATATGATTCTTCCCAAGTACAATTGCAAGGAGAAAAAATACCAAGCGCTGAAAGCATGTCATGCACCAAATTTTCAAACATCGTAGTAGATCATCAAATTGTCAAACATCATAGTAGATTAGATTATAATTACTATGATACATCCAGAATTATTTGCGTTTGTAATCCATGAAAAACTACCTGATAGTGTGCAAGGAGATCCATATATCTTCGGATGGGAGATGTGAACTGCACATAACCAGGAAGTCCTAAAACCCCATGGCATATAGGCTTCCTAAAATCCATTTCAGCCGCACGCATGATTTTAACTACAGCAGAACTCCTTACAGGGCCTTCAGGCAGATGAGAAAACGCAGATATATCAATATTTGATTGAGGTTGGCCCCGGTAAGGTAAAGGTATGTTATTACAAGAACCAAGAGTGGCTATAACTTCGCCACAAAGTATCATCATTTCAGTTACAAGCCGCATTGCAGGATCTGCCTGATTTTCCACATAAAGCTTGATCAAGGGCTCCGGATCATCTGGATTAGTCACCTTGATTCTTGCTTCTATCGTGGATGTGTCTATTGCACCCTACACAAGGCATTTAGGCTTATACGCACACACTGAATGGGAAAATAATGTCGTGTGACAACAGACATTCAGGAAGAAAGTTACTTGTAGGAGAGAAGTTAAACCATTAATGATACCAATAATTACTGTAATACAGTAACCTTAATCTGATTAAAAATCGCTAGCATTGCTGTTGAACAGATTGAAGCAGAAACATGCACAAATACACAAGCCCAGATATCAGGTGACACTAGCAAAGATTCAAATTTTCCATCGACCATATTCATGCTTGATGCATTTGTTGATTAAAAATGTATGGGTTGTGACATGTACAAGCATAATTGCAAACAGAAACAGACTGTGTGTCAAGTGACAGAAAACCCATCCATAAGAGAAGGTACAAGAGATAGGTGGAAAGTTGAATGGTAAGGTTATCATCAATTGAAAAATAGGACTTTCAAGTGTTGAGCAAATTGAATGCTGCAAATTTCAAATGGAGAGATCTTCTCCAACTCGCCAAACACAATCAAATATTAATCAATCTAGACGAACAAGGAATCACATTTAAAATACAATGTTACATCTATTTTTGACAAGTTTGATTCACTGTCATTATAAACTACATGGCTTGGTGAAACAACAGACATTAAACTACAATGTCATATTTTTCCACTATTGGAAAAATTTATCTGACCTGTCCCCGACGCCACCATAACCGGAGCATAGCAGCCTCAGAAAGAAGTCTGAGTTCGACTTCCTCTTCTAGGTTCAGATGGAGAAGTTCAGATGCGCTCTCGTATGTTAGCATATATGTTGGTTTGATAATTGAGTTTTCCACTGAGTATTCTGCAATACTATAAAGAGATAGAAGCAGCAAGTTTTGTTATCAATGCTTCCATTGCAAGTTTTTATACATTCTAGCATCAAATAGAAAGGTACAAATACAATGAGACACACTTCATAATTTTATTCTAGATCAGAAATGAACAATTCTACACATGGAATTCAGTGATATTCCACATCTATAAGAAATATTCCAAAAGGTCTTAGTTGCCCAGGTATTTCGTAAAACATTTCTACACATCATCAACTTCATAATGCTGTAGGATTGGTTGGTCTTTGAAACTACAAAGGCGATGCCATATTTTGTGTTAACTTTCACACAATTAACTTATCCTCAAATAAAATGTGGGGAACTTGGAAATAGTTACAATAGGAAAGGTTGAAATAGAGAAGGAAAGCAGAAAAAAGTCAGTTTCTGATTTCATTCTAAATACAGTTTAAATTTCCTCAATGCTGAAAGACTTCTTTTCAACATACTCCAGACAGAGTAAGAAATTAGCCCCATGATTAAAACATATTGCCCTTCAACAATGGCAGGCTCTCTGTAACATGATCCCAATATTAACATTGTCTAGGAAACTATTAACTACTTACCTGCCATCAGAGTGTAGCACAACAGAAACTGTAACGGCATTACATGGCTTTCCTTGCTTCAAACTCATGCCTTCCATGGCCAGTTTCTCAGGAAACATAGGGTAAGTAGCAGTTGGTAAAAATACAGAAGTTCCCCTCTTCATTGCCTCTCTGCAGATCAAGAACTATATTAGATTATGCCTCAGAAGATTGGTTTTGGAAATAAATTTTCCATAAGCATCATATTTACTTGTCTATCATGCTCCCAGGTTGAATTAAGCTAGTCGGATCTGCAACATGTATCCAAACCTTAATGCGGCCATCCTGTAGCCTTATTGCGCTCAATGCATCATCAAGCTGCATATACTTGTTCATCAGCAATTAGCAAATTGACAGTTTCTCAAATATTAGATACACATGGCAAATATGGTATCTCAAACCACATATGTTCTCTATGATAAAGTTTAAAAGCCTCTATTGATTACTACCTCATCAGCTTCATCAACATCAATTGCATACACCTTCAGGTGTGTCAAATCTATTCTGTCAACCTGAAAACAAAGAGAAGCATATGATCTGCATAAATAAGTGTTGGATCACACTCCATATTTATTCACATCATTCTGATAAAAATGCAATATTACAACATCTGATTGTAAATTGTGCAGAGAAAGGTTAATATACACAAACACACACAGAGAGAGAGAGAGAGAGGATGAAAAAAAAGCATCTAGAAGCAGCTCCATTCTGCAGTGGAAAGGAATGAAAATCAGGGTGTAGAGAAGATTGTGATTTGAACTTAATACAGTCAAGAAAATATGACAAATCAATTTTTGAATTAACTGCACTAGATCTCAAAGTTTTACTCTTGAGCAGCAAACAGGCCATGGCTAAAAGTGCTAAAGATTAGAGAGGAAGCAGACCTTATCCAGGTCAGAAGACTCTAAAAGAACACTTTCAGCAGCTGCTAGAATCTCTTCCGGATAATCAGTACGAATATTCAACTTCAACAAATCAAGATTGACATGTACAGGGAAATAACCAATATCTATGAGGAGATCCACTGCCGCTGATGCTGTTTTAGCTAGTCCCATGGCCTTCAGAATCTGCCAGAATTAAGTAAGGCAACATGAATTTCCCTTTCTTTCATCATTTTCTTTCTCTAATTAAATAATGCTGTATTTTAGCATGGTAACAATTGAATAACTTTGTGAAATAGTTTAAGGCTTGGTTGAAACAACAGTCAAGTGTTTGGTAAACTTTGTTTAGAATTGAGCATTTGAGTGTTTGGTAAAACCGTAAACGAAAGTGATTTATTGCTGCATCGGTATATTGTTAATTATAACGACTTCTTTTGCATTATTATCATCATTAATAGTATTATAAACTTTTCTTAACAATTATAAAATTTATTTTTACTTCTATAACAATATGTAATATTAGAAATAAGACAATGTTTTCACTATAATTATTTTAAAATGCAAAATTAATATCAATTAATAAATCTCAAATATATAAAATTACAAAATAGAAACATAGTGGATATAGTAGAAAATTACTTAAATAAATTTAAATTACCTTCGGCACATCATACTTAATTTTGTTCCTCAATTTATTTTTAGAACATCAATAAACCTTGGATAAGAAAGGGATTATTTTAATTAATTAGAATTCAAATTAATATTTTAATTATCAATAATTGGAGAACATAAAAGCAAAATCTAAAAAGCTACCATTTTACTGCTTCTCAAAATCTGTTGTCACATGGTACCACTTTTTTCTAAATTTTTAAAAAATTTTACCAAACACCTAAAAAAAACTTTTGATTGTTGGAGAATCAGAAGTGGGTCAAAAAAAAAAAAGAATCTCCCTTTTGAAAAGGAAAACTACATTTTAATTCCAACTAGTTTCATCCAAATAACCTGACATTAAGGATAAGAATGTAAGTTACCATTGCAGCTGTTTTCTTTTGGTCATCATTCCTCCAATCATCTATTGCATATGCTTCCAGAGACTCAATTCTATTCCAGATCTTCTCTTCAGTTCTCCATGAAGATTTTTTGGGTTTTGAATGCGGTGGCATTTCCCTGGCAGATTTCAGTAATTTCACAAACTCTTGAAGTTCTTTCTCAGCAGCTTCTTTGGCATGCTTCCGCCGTAGAAGTTCTTCAACCTAAAAATTGATATTCATTGAATCATAGCTCGTAGACAAGCCAACAAAGCAAATAAGCATCATGGTGGGGAGCATCATGAAAAACCAATCAATAGTCCGCAAGTTAACCAGGAAACAAGCACAACATATAATTTCCAATGGACAAAGTGAAACCAAAAATCTGTAGTATTAGCGACCAAACATGTGTGGCCATATAAGACACTGCAACATACCTGAACAGCAGGTCGAGGCCCATAAACAGAAAATGAACCTTTACTCTCCAAAACAGTGAAGTATATGTCATCCTTTGAAAGCAGTAGATGAGCACAATAGCTCTCAATAGGCTCAGCACTACCAAAAATCATCTGTTAGAATAAACTAACGTCATTAGAGGAACACAGAGATGCCAATGTAGTTATGCAAAAAGTTTACCTCAGCCAGCTCTTCCACTCTTACTGATTTGTTCTTTTCAAGAAGCTCAATCCAGGCAAACTCAAGCAACGTGGGATCCTGAACAAATAAGAAAGCAAGTGGTTTACAATGTACATACAAAAAATAGAATCCAAAACAGCTGCATTTCAACTCCAAATGACAGGATTAACAGACCAAATTACTCTGAGCTCTCTGAACGAAGTCTAATATCTCTGTGTGGTCAAAGTTTTCAACACCAGGAACTATGAAAGTAATTTGTTGCGGCTTAATGGAGGTCATGGCACCATTCTGCATAAGATAACCAAGAACAATTTGAGAGACCCGAAGCTTAAAGTTCTTGAGAAGTGTAGAAAAAGACAAGAATCCAACACCTAGCAACCTATCCAATATGCCGCATTAGTTGTTTCTAACAAAACCTGATCGGAAACCATCCAATTCTTCTTGCCATCAGGCTTCTGTGCAACTGCCAGCAATACCCTCTCCGGATCTTTCTTGAACTCTAGCAGAAATCCTTTCTGCAGCACCTGTTTCCCTAACTTATTTTCAAGAATATCTTCACTGCTTTTCAGTTCCAACCTGCAAAATAATTCAACAACCAATATCACAAACAGTATGATCCATAAAGATAACTACATTAGTTAACTGAAGGACTTGACACTTTGTTTCCTTACTTAACATAGACTTGACACTTTGTTTCCTTACTTAACATAGTATTTCCTTAGAGAACTACATTGAGGTCATCAGAGAAAATCTCACTTTAGGGATTGATAAAATGTGAGCTGGGAAGTAGTTATCATAACTTTAGCTTCTGAATAGTTAAAATGCATTAGAATCCCCAAAAAATCAACATATCTAATCAGGAACCTTCATAAGCCAAGGACAAGTTTTGAACTCCCATTATAAATCTGCAAAGTTTTTGAAAAATTTCACAAATTTTATCACTGTCAGTTGCACCAGCTCCAATTATACCAATGGATTAACATTACAATTTATCCAAAAATAATTCAGTTACTATTCACAAAAAATCGATAGTAGATACAAAAAAACATACAAGAGTCGGATTAGAGTCGAAGAAATGATATTACAAGACAGGCGACAACTGAAGAAAGTACGTCTACAAGCAAATATATGAATTTATATACTTCATACTTGTTGGACGCGCGAACTCTGCCGCGCTTGCGCGACGATTCAAGTTCTTCCACGACCATATCCACAAGGCTCTGCGCCGAATATTTTCGAATTGCAACAATTCTACCTCCAACACTAATAACTTGATTATGATTCCGCTGGAAAATTGATAACCGAAACCCCAGTTTGGTGGATTGGCCACCACGGTGAACGTAAACGGCCTTGCACTGGTGGACGCAGCATCTTATGGCGGCGATAGGTGGCGACGCCGCGCAGCAGCGCAAGATTGCGCTACCATTCATAGCGCGAACCGCCATTTACTCTAGGTTTGGAAATTCGAAAAGTTCATGTAATAGAGAGAAAATGAGAGATATTTTGCTCACAAAATGGAATGGTAGGAAGTCCGGGACTCGGATAAAGTAGCAATGTAAGAGATATTGCCTGCCGAATGACAGAAACACCCTTTTTTTCCTCTTTCAAAAACCGTCAATTGGGCCGACCTGGCCTAAAAGCCTCATCTATTATTCCATTATTAAGTGAGCGAACTTGATATGGGCTGAAGTTGGCCTAATTAGGCCTGGAAGTTGGGTCGGCCGGTTGTATTCAATATTCAAAACGATCATTACAATTCCAACATTTCGTAAATATAATCGTTTCCACCTAATTATTAATACCAAATTCGAACCCGAACCATTAGTTATTTGCTTCTGGAAAATTGTCACCAAAAGTTCCTAGAATATATACAAGGAGCACTTGAGTCCCTAACTAATTTTTGGGTAATTAGCAAAAATGG
>CAIGRL010203879.1:0-21777 GCA_903798325.1 Fraxinus xanthoxyloides | reverse complement strand
ACTTGAAGTAGAATGTAGAAATGTATAATTGAGAAGCGAATGAAGTTTAAATGAATTGTAAAATCAAGATAATAATGTAAAAAAATGTAGAAAATGATTAAAGAATGAATGAATGATATTGTTGATAATGATTTGTAAATTGTAGTTAATAGAGTAGAGAATCAAAGATTGATATTGATAGTAAGTTTAGTGGGAAAAAAATTTGTAATGAGTGGGTATTTATAGGGGAAGAAAACTAGAAAAAATAAAGAAAAAAAATTAAAGGACCGAAACGGTCATTGAAAATTCAGTGTTCGTTTCAGTCAGGGACTGTGACTGTTCTGATCACCTTTCTAAATTTTTTTTTTCAACTTAGGCGAGCCACGAGTCGAACGACTCGTGGCTCACAATAAAAGATGAGCTCGTAAGCTTGTCAATTTGATGAACCGAGCGAGCCGGCCTGCTCGGGTCATGCTTAGGCTCGTCTTTTGATAAGCCCGTGTGACTCGTTACCCTCTACAGTACCAGTCGAGCGGGCGAGCCAACGAGCCACGCTCTCGGTTCGATTGCCACCACTATGCTAAGTTAACACTCGAGCGATCAAAAACAGTGATTCTATCGCTCACCTTGCACTCAACAGCCAGTATAATCCAATTCGAAATGTGATTTTTTTGGGAAAAAAATTGAAGGGACCATCTAATTTAAAATTGGTACAATTGATTTCATTTGAATGTCTAATATTCTAAAATAAGTTGATTGAAACAACATGTTATCAAATGAACCTCTCTTGTCTAAATTAATTTTGTTTGTAATATTAAAATGGTTATGTTTATGTAATTCTTGTGGATATTAACAATCCCAAATGAATGTAAATATTTGGCCGAATTATATACATACTTGTGGTAATAAATATGTGACAATTATAATTTTTCTGTGTGAGCAATAAATATGTCCGAAAATAGTTTATTGTCAATATTTGATTATTACACCAGAATGCCACCTACAAATTAGTATATTTGTCCAAAGACTAAATATCAATATTGTGATTGGTGTCTTGTGATGGAATCTACCATTATTTGAATTTATTGATTGTTTAATACAGATTCTCATGTGAATATTTCTTTAATTATGTTCTCTATTCAGTTAATACTTCTGATTCTTCAACATTTGCCAGCATCAGCTCAATTCTTATGCTTATTGGAACCAAATTCAAAGACTGGAAAAAGAAAGTTTTGATCTTTTTTACTGCATGGACTTAGACCTTGCATTAAAAACTAAACAACCCACTGCACTTATGGATAAAAGTTCCGTATATGAAAAATGGACTTTGATAAGTGAGGTCGTTCAAGCCACATTAGCCTTATGATCATGAAGCTTGGTCTCGAGGAAATTGAAAAATGCTTTGCAAAAATCGATAAGACCGAAGCTAGTACACTTTCGGCGAACTTTGTTTTACTAAAAGCACAAGGGTAAAGGTAACATTTGGGAGTATATTATGGAGATGTCTCATATTGTTTCAAAACTAAAAGCACTAAAACTTGAGCAATCTAATGGTTTGTTCGTGCATTTGGTTTTAATTTCTTTTCCTATACAATTCAATCAATTTAAGGTCAGTTACAACTATCAAATAGAGAAGTGGACTTTTAATGAGCTCATTTTATACTATGTGCAAGAAGAAGAGGCTGAATCAAGATAGAACATAAAGTACTCATTTGACGAGTTCCTTTAAGGACAAGTTCAAGAAAAGAAAGAATACAGAAGCTGCATCTAGTCCAGCTCAAAAAAAACATCAAAAGTCTGAAAAGGATGAATCATCTAACTGTTACTTTTTGTGGAATTGATAATAGAAGAGAAATTGTACCGAATACCACGATTGGCGTGTAAAGAAAGGTGTGTTTCTCACTTTGGTTGGTTCTGAGGTTTATTTAATTCAGTACCAAGACATACTTGATGAAATGACTGCAATGCCACTACTCATATAAGTGTGACTATGCAGGGTTGCTTAAATAGTCAAAAGTCAAATGATGGTGAAAGTTTTATCTAGGCAGGCGACAACAAATCAATTGAAGTTGAGACCATATGAACTTTTAGATTATTATTATTATTAACTATTGATTGTTATTTATATTTGAAAGAGACTTTTGTGCTGCCATGTTTTAGATGAAATTTAGTTTTTATTTCTATATTCGAAAATTTTGGATACTTTTGTTTATTTGAAAATAATAAATTTAGTCTTTTTCTTAATTCAAATGTTGTGGTTACGAGTTCTTTATCAATGTATGATAAGATATTTATATTTGTCTATTCAATTGCTTCTTATAATGAAATCTTGCATGTGAATCCACGTGATATTAAATATAAACTAACCAATGAAAATTCCGCTTTATTATGTATAAGAGATTATGTTACATCTTTCAAAAGAGAATCGAAAAGCTTGTGTAAGAAAGAAATCTTGATCCCTTTAATTTTTCAGATTTTAGTGTTGTATTAATTGCATTAAGGAGAAATGGACAAATATAAGGAGATTAGGTGACAATAAGACTTTGAACGTCTTAGAACGAATTCATACGGATATTTGTGGTCATTCTATTCAGCTTCTTAGAATGGTTAACAATTATTTATTGCATTCATAGACGATTTTCTTTATTATGGCTACATGTATCTTATTCATGAGAAATCCCAATCACTGGGCATGTTTAAGGCTTACAACGCTGATGTTGAAAATCAACTCAGCAAAAGAATAAAACAATTCAGATATGATCGTGGTGATGAATACTATGAAAAATATGATACGTCAGGAGAACAACGTCCAAAGTCTTTTTGCTAAATTCCTATAGGAATGCAAATCGTCCCACAATACGCAATGCCAGGCTTCCCTAGCATGAATGATGTTGTTGAGAAATGAAATAGAACAATTAAGGACATGCTAAGAAGTATGATTAAGTCATTCAGCCTTAACAAAATCTCTCTGGGAAGAAACATTAAAGACTGCAACTTATATTTTCAATAGAGTTCCAAGTAAAGCAACTGTCAAAACTCCTTATGAGCTTTGGACAAGCAAGAAGCCTAGCTTGAAGCACTTGTACATTTGGGGTTGTCTGGCTAAGTCGGTGCCTATATGTCTAATGAAAAGAACTAGACTTCAGAACTGTTAGTTACTATTTTATTGGATATTTTAAGAGGTCAAGAGGTTACAAATATTATGATCCCACTACATGGTAAATTTTCGTAACGAAAAATGCCCGGATCTATAAGGATGTAGAATTTGCAGACGAGATAAAGTTAAGGGTTTTGTCTTTGAAAAGGAATATGTAACTATCCTTTCTATTCCAATTGACAATAATCAGGATATAAACAAATTCTTGATCCAACTCTTGTTTAAGACAAATTTCTAGATCTAGAAAATATTCTAGAATCCCCTATACCCAATCAAGATATTGTCCTAGAAGAACTCAACAATCTCAATGACGAATATCATTAAGGAGGTCCATTAGTGAAAGGAGAAATGCAATTCTAAATGATTTTATAGTATTTCTCAAAGAATATGAGGATAACATTGAATTGATGGAAGAAGATCCAATCAACTTTAATATAACCATGCAAATGAATAATTCTCAAAAGTTGATTGATGTCATAAATGAAGAGATAAGTCGATGAAAGATAATGAAGTTTGAGAACAGTCCCATTGCCTAAAGGTGCGGAGCCTATTGGTTGTAAATAGGTATTTAAAACCAAGAGAGATTTGAAGGTGATGTGGAGAAATAAATGACTTGTTTTGTTGCAAAGTGATTTATTCAAATGGCATGCATGTATTATAAAACGACTTTTTCTCTAATTTCAACGAAAGACTCTTTCAAGACTATTATGGCATGTGTGACATATTTTGATCTTGATGAGATGATTTATATGGTGCAACTGAAAAACTTTGTGTCAAGAGATCCAAAGAAAATAGTTTGCAAATTAAAAAATTTCGGCTTAAGCAAGCTTTCCGTCAATGGTATCAGAAGTTTTATTAAATAATTATCTCGTTTGATTTTGAGGTGAATGTAGTTGATAATTGTGTATATCAAAAGTTTAATGGGAGTAAGCATATTTTTTTGGTATTGTATGTCGATGACATACTGTAATTCTATATACTTATTGCACGAAACTAAGAGATTTGTATGAAACAATTTTGAAATGAAAAATCTTGATGACATTTCTTTTGTATGTGAATATAGATACACCAATACCGTTTTCGGGGTATTCTTGGATTATTACAAAAGATACATATCGATAAGATACCTAAGAGATTTGGGATGCAAGATTACAAACCAAGTAATACTCCTGTTGCTAAGGGAGACAAGTTCAGTTTTAATCAATGCTCTAAGAATGACCTTGAAGAAAAGGAAACGTTGAAAATTCATTATACTTTAGTAATTGGTAGTTTATATATGCTCAGATTTGCATACTTTCGGATGTAACATTCATAACTGGAATGCTAGGCAGATATTTAAGTAACTTTGGGATGGGTCATTAGAAAGCAATCAAGCGGGTTATGTAGTATCTATAGAGAACATAAGATTACATGCTCACATAAAAAATTTAGACTAATTGGATATCATTGAATATTCTAATTTTGATTTTGCTTGATGCCAAGACAATCGAGGACTCACATCAGGCTATGTCTTCATGCGGTTGAAGAAGCTATATCCTGGAAGAGTACTAAGCAAACACTCATTTCTTCTTCAACTATGGCAGCTAAGTTTATGCATGCTATGAGGCTTCCAATCATGGAATATGGCTACGAAATTGTCACTGGACTACGCATTTGATGAAATTGAAATACCATTTAACCAATTTTGTGATAATAAATTAGCAGTGTTGTATTCAAACAACAACAAGAGTTCAACAAAATCGAAGTTTATAGACATCAAGTTCCTACTTGCTAAAAAAAGAGTTCAGAATGGTCAGATTGCTATAAAATATATTGTGACAAGCTTTATGATAGTGGGTCCATTTACTAAAGGGTTCTCGCTCAAGGTTTCTCATAAGCACACTGCTTTACTGTTGTATATTTCGATCATATGCTAGTTTAGTGAGAGTTTGTATTTTTTATATTGTCCAAATACATATATTTTTTTTTTGTCTCTGGATATTCGAGTTATTTGAAAAATATAGTATTCAATAAGATATTCCATTACTTTCGCTCTAAGTAATGTGTTTTTTTTCTAGTTTGATTTCATTAAAGAATAAGGTAGGACTAGTTGAAAATATGCATGTTTGGATCACATTGCATGTAATTTTCATGCTACACATCCATACTTGATCTATGTCATTTAATTGTATTGATATATGTGTCCATTGATGGGTCTAGTTATGATACTTATAATAAATACCGTTTTTATCTTATATTGACATAATTAATGGACAAGATAGTTTGGAGATGTTTTTGGTTATGATGGCAAAAGTTTTGAGCTATTGAGGTTATAAACATTTATAAGGTAACATATATGACCCAAGTAGGAGATTGTTGGAAAAAACTAATTTGTCCGTGGGCCTACACATGTAATTAATTTGGTATTAAATGCTATCTAAATGTTAAATCCAATATTAAAGTGATCTAATAAAAAATTAAATTTATTGTGCTTTTAGCATCTAAATAGAGTATCTACTCAATTATGTATAGAAATCAGATTGTATTTCATGATGGGCTGAAATACACATTATGGTTCACAATTCAAATGCGATTTCTCATTCTTTGTAACATCCCTTAAACACAAGAATAATAAGAGAAAGCATATTGGAAAGGGAGATCAAGAACCTGCAACAAATCAAGGAAAAAAAAAGCAATAATCAAGATTAAAGAGCAGCAAGTCAAAATAAAAAAGTTGTAGTTGATCTTCAAGATTTGAAACGATGGATCAAGATATGTTACGCACTTTATAATTTCCTTGGTGGTTTGGCATGGAGATCTTGGTAATAAAGATAAAAGATCCATAAAATTTTAAGTTTTAGATTCAACACTAGAACTTGTCATTCATAACCTCGTATAAATTACCTTTATAGATAACACCAGTCTATAACAATGCTCATCATATTTTGATGGAAGTCACATTTCTTAAAGTTAGAATCAAAATTGTTACATCTCCTCGAATGAGGCTTTGAACAACGATCACATGATATCCAGTTAACAAACTCAATCAGGCTCCCTCTCTACATTATTGACCTACCTAATTGAGCCGAGACCATATATTGAGGTAGCCAAAGTGAGGAATTACCTGATGTACCATGTAGAGGTCAACCCTCTATGACATGGGTGAGGTGCTATAATTTGGTGCAGAGTAAATTCGAGACAATTAACTTTTTAATGAGAGAAGATATCTATCACTTCACTTTTTCCAAAAAATCTTCCATACAAATTTTTCCCTATGATTGATTGATGGGACATCTTTACAGTGGACACCTCATGATCAATTTGTCAATATGCTTTTCAAAGGCAGACATAGGCTATTGGGTGGTTACTTTTCAGAAATCGTAAAGGCCTTTCAGCCTAAGATTGATGGAGTAACACCAAGGAGAAGACACCATAGCCATCAGGATGAGGCCACATATCATTTCATCGAATGGTATCCTACTCTTCTATTATAAAAGCTCACACTTAGAGCCTATGAAGGTAATGCAATTTTACACATTCAAATATCATTACCTCTCATTTTTGTTCTCTCATACCCATGGCTCCTAAACACTATTGTGGCTCACTTATTTCGCATGTTCCACATCCAAATATACCTATATTAGTGACTAACTTGACTGTTGAAATGCACACGATCGCTTCTTCCACCTTCGAAAAAAGATACATATTTCTAAAGGTTTATTCAAGTGTGTAGAGAAAGGTAATGTGGATGTGAGTGGAGCCATGATCTGTTGACCATCTCACTCGTGTAGAAACCGATGTTAACAAAAATTATTAATAAAAATGTATATGTAATTTTTGAAACAAGAAAAAAACTAATGTACAAATTACTTATTGCTTATTCTCCTTTTAGTTAGTCTAACTCGCACAACTCATCTTTCCTACTTTTTGATTCTAATAATTGCATGAGTCATGTAAAGAAGACGCGTGTATGTTATCCTTTTATCTCCAAAAGCATGCGCCTAGATGCCACATTCCCACACCATTATTGGTTTAGTATTGTACTTGAATGTGACATTTTGCGGCACTTTCAAACTTCACTTTAGATTTGTCATAAATGGATAAGGTAGACATTGACCCACAAGTATGTAGGACTAAAGAATGGTGAAATGTTCCATGAAGAAACTACAAATTTTCCTATGCCATACAAAAGCGAGCGGCCAACAATATAAATTGTTATGAAATATTGCCATACAACTACCAAAACATAGGTAGTATCAGTTGTAATTACGACTGTAATTTTGAGAAAGCACTAGGTAAATATAATTCAGAATGAAACTATAGTATTTTTTGAAAAGTGCAGTGAAGGATGTGCGCAACAAGAATTGGAGAATGTGTTTTGTGAATGCAATTTTGTTAGTGGAGGCTTTTATTGAGATTGTGACACATGAGCTTATGATGGCCATTGGATGAAGGTTGCTTAGAGTCTTTTATTTGACTGACCTTTTGGGCTATTGATCATTTGAACGGTTTATGAGTTTGGTTTAAGAGATAACAACTCCCTGATTCTCTCATTTTTGTCTCTCTCGAAGGCCGTATTCGAGAAACCCCAGTTCACCTTTTCTACTTCATCTTCTTCTATTCTGATTATTATTTGGCCTAACCGACATAAATCCCACTAGGAAATTTGAATTAGAAGAGATTGCATGGAATATTATTTTCTTGAATCGGTTTGAAAATGTTATAAGAACTATTGGTGATACTAAATCTACTGATAAGTTATGGAATAAACTTCAGGCCCAAAATGTGACTAAAAGTGTTCCAAATAAACATTACTTGTCAAAATAATTAATTTCTTTTAAAATGGATATATGTGTTGACTTAGATAAAAACTTAAATAGATTTACAAAATTGACATAGGACCTTATCAATTATGATGAAAAACTTTCAAAAGNTAACCGACATAAATCCCACTAGGAAATTTGAATTAGAAGAGATTGCATGGAATATTATTTTCTTGAATCGGTTTGAAAATGTTATAAGAACTATTGGTGATACTAAATCTACTGATAAGTTATGGAATAAACTTCAGGCCCAAAATGTGACTAAAAGTGTTCCAAATAAACATTACTTGTCAAAATAATTAATTTCTTTTAAAATGGATATATGTGTTGACTTAGATAAAAACTTAAATAGATTTACAAAATTGACATAGGACCTTATCAATTATGATGAAAAACTTTCAAAAGTTCAATTGCCAAACAAGGACTTAATAAATGGTTAACTATGAAAGCTCAATTGACATGGGATAAGCTCGTTGAGAAACAAAGATTCCAAATCAACATTTATCTAAACAAAACAGGAACTTAATAAACGGTTAACTATGAAAGCTTTCCATATGGATAAAAAAAATGTATTATATAAAAAATGTCAAATAGTGAAAATTAAACAAAATGTTGAGGATTGAAAATTCCAATTATAAAGGTTGAGGATGAATTTGCAATAGGTTCTAAAAATTAAGGAACCAAAGTGCAAATTTTCTAAAGAGAAGGGAAAATTTAGAAAAAATAAAAAATATTGTTCAAACCTACAAGTTTAAACTTTAACCACTTAAGCTACAAAATTGTATCAAGCACGAGTAAGTGCACTTGATTAATACTTATAAACGCGTGTGACGTTGATATTTCTTTTATCAAAATCTAGGTTATATTCTACTAATGGATAATTATTGAAGGAAAAGGTGTATAAATGGTCAGATTCCAAATCATAGTTTGTTAAAGTCGCCAAGGATGATTAGACTGGGGTATTCACGCGTGATGTAACGTACTAAGTTTTAGGTAAACCATCATGGGCACCTAGGCTATAGACCATTTGATTAGGCAAAGTCTCTTTCATTTATGTCTAAATTCTACTGATTGATATTATCAACAACTCAATCATTTCACAGCTCATTTTTAGTTTACACTGTCGTATAAAATTAAACACTAGAATGAACAAAGTATAAACTTTTTTTTTTTTTTTTGAATATTGTTTTGTACCGTTCAATTTATCCACCAAATATGCCATCAAAGCTGTTATCAATTAAATTTACAAGGACAGAGATCGAAATATCCACTCAACTTAAGTAAAATTAAAAATTGTATAGAAGTCAAAGTCGATGTCGAGAATTCGACATGATGTTATTCTATCTTGAGCTTGCATATAGAACCTATGCCATTGCTAGAAAACATTTTTAATACTGTATCATAAGTTTGATCTTGATTATGAGCAAAGAGTGCACGAGACTTGCGAGCACAAATTATTGAATGAACAAAAATATTCCTATTTGTTTCTGCAAACTATTCCACATCAACAAAATCGTTAATGAAGCACATGTGAATAAGAATGTTAAACATTTTGAAAGTGACATCACAACCAATGGGTGAAGAATACATGTTATGGTGAATAAAACGTGAAAGGTAACAAATTCAATTAAAAATCACTAATTTATGTGGCTAAAAAGAAAAGGAAATTACCATCTTGACTTCATCATATGACTATAAATAGTCATGAAGACAAGTAAAAGGGCTATGAAAAATATGATTTACTCTCTTTTAAAATAGCCAATATCCTTCTCAACTCTTATTTCCAGCATATTTCATGGAGTTAGAAAATCTTGGGTAGGTGAACACAATTTGTTAATCTCGATTTGAGGTTAACAAATTGATGTTGTCTATGAGAATTTAGAGCAAAGATAATGATAAGTATATAAAAATACACTTATTTGAAGATTAAAATATCGATATTTGGTAATTCTTTTGACCAAATATATCCTAAATTGTTGTATTTTATGTTATATAGGTAAAACTCAATGGTTGAACAAGGGATTGGAAGAAACAAAGGAAAAATGGCAAAGTCTAAAGTTTGAGGACCAAATTGTAAATATTTAATAATTAATTCGGACCACAAGACGATACTTTGAATATTCTAGGAAACAATTGGATGTAACTAGAACTAAAAAGGGAATGAAATATGATCAAAATATTATCAAAATCAATTTTCTAAGTGCACAAGTTATATTCCACATTTTTAGCCGAATATTGAAACCCATTTTTGGAATAATAAAAGTTCGAATTGGGAAACTTTTATTTCTAAAAAAGTTGTAATCTTTTAAGTTATCTTTTGAAAACACTTTCAATCGTCTCAATTGAATATTGGAAGAGAAAGCTATGTCTAAAATATTGACTACTTTCAATCATCTCTCTCATACTCCACCTAATTAGAGTCTCTTCTCGAATAAATGATTTCAACATTTGGTCACATCTCCGCTTGTGATCCAAGTGTCACACTCCACATTCCCGGTACAAACCACCAATGTACCCTTACTCCGTCTCACCAATAAACATACAACACAGTGTTAATGAATCTTAACACACTATGCATGCAAGCAATAACACAAAGTAATTAAATTGCTCTCAAATTTATGCACATGCAAATATCAAACATATTGAGATGCACATAAAATCATGAAATCGAATTAAGTAATCACATAATGCAGAAATGATTACACACTGATGCACATGTTGTAACTAGGTTTACTTTCAATAAATCTCGTTAGGGTCATTACACGACCATATAACCACATTTGTCTCGTTTCTCATCTTATCTTTCCTGTTATTATCATTTCTAAGACAATCTATTTAGACCTACATTTGACATAAAAAAATTTATGAGAAAAACCTTTTCGTTTTGCCGAATTAAGAAATCACATTTTTCATTAAAATAGCACAACTCAAAACATATTATCTTTTTTACCAAAAATGCAAAAAGCACAAAATGCAACCGAACGACGACCACAAGCAAAATACATAAACATTTCACACAGAATGGTCAAATAAACATTCTTAAGGTCACGTGCAATTCTAATAATGAAAAAATAATTGACAACAAATTCACGAAGAATTTAAGGCAAATAATTAACAGGCAATTTCTAGGTCTAGTAACAAGCAATGGTTATCCCTTTACGATAACCACAATCCTAATGTCACCCCACACGATGACTTCTAATGTGAAAAATAAATTGCTATCATACACAATAACCATAACTGTAATAATAAACAGGATAGAACACGATACCAAACGACCAATTTGAGTCCATAAATACCAAGTGATGCAAATTTATCACTTTAGGGCCACCACAATTCGTCCTAAAGTCTCCAACAATCATAGGAATCAGTCAACCATAATATAATCCCGAACAAACGAGAAAAAATCGCCCAGATTTCACTGTATAACTTGAAACAGAAAACTAACAACACCAAAATGTCATGAACAAACTGCTTGAATACATCATTGTCAAGAAACCATCCACGCGCCCTCACGCGCTACCCAAGCTCTCTACACATGGTTCCACGCGCCACTGCCTCCGGTCACGTGCCTAACCACCGGGATCTCCTCCACCTACATGTCACGTAGGTTGTCTCCGAAAAATGCACAAACAGAACCGATCAAGTTGAAGAAAAATCGAACATGTTCGTTTCCATTTTCTACTCGACTTTCTGGCAGCGTTTTTGGGCACGTTTGGTTGATTTTTCACTCAAAAAATCATAAATTTTCACTACTACCCTTGCTTTGATACCATTTGTCGCGGAAATCTTCTAGAAATCTTAATTCGGGCTCAATTTAATCAACTAAACGAACACCGACCGAGGAGACTCGACCCATTACTTTACCACTTGGTTGCCACAAATTTACGCACCCATAAAGGATACACTTGGTGATCGGTTTTCAAGCCATAAAGAAAGATGAATTAGAGTAGAAATTGGAACCTCAACGAAGAAGAACCAAAACCGGACAAACTCATGTTTTTCTCTTTCTCACAAACCAACACACACTTAACGGCTGAAAAAAGATGGATATATATAGCACTAGTTAGGTCATTCCACTTGGGCCAAACTTTACTAAGTGGGCCACCATATATCACCATCCAACTAAAAACCACAACTTGAGTCATCCACGAGTGTTGGACTACGAGCAACATTAACTCAATTAAGTTGCTTCTAGTGACCCTAAATTATGTTTTGGTCGAACCATCACTAAGTTATCCAACATCGGTTTAACATCATTGTTCGGGATTTTTTGGGTATTAAAAAATCCAACACCTATGAAGGTATTTGTAAAATTATTTTGTAGTGCAACCTTGGTATTAAAACTATAAAACCATCCACTGTATTTCAAAATATGTCCGATTTGACTTAGCAATGAAAAAAGCTGAGACACTTGAAGAGTACTTAGAGTGGCATAAAACATTTAAAGCAAAATAAAGAAAGTCCTTAATTGAGTGTTATTGCATTTTACAGCAAAAATCGCGTTCACGAAAGTGCATACAATTTCGAAATCAGTTTTGCTTCATGTACAGAAGCAAAACCAACAGAAATGCAATAGATCACTCACACATGTGGGCCTCGTAGGTTTTTTTAATATACGGTGGGGCCCACTCCTTACGAATATTGTGGTGGTTTTCTGTGGATTTGCTTTTGTGCGAATGGAATTGTTCTTTCGAAATAACCTCAAATACAAGGCTTGGTATTCACTCAACAGAACATGACTTTTCACCTTAGGAGATTTTTCTAGTCCCATTAAAATATTAAATGGACCAGTTCGGGTAGCAGAGAAAGTAGTGAGACCCAAAACTACATGAATAGCAATTAAGAGTCAAATTATTATACTTCAGGAAGAGCAACTCACAATCCATGATTGTTGAAGTCTTTTAGCCCCTTTTTTGGGCAAAATGCATTTTTAAATAATGTTTGTCAAAGGATGTGTGGTTAAAAATAAGAAATGTTTTAAGTTTACGTATAAAATTATTTTATGAGAAAATATATAGTTAAAAATGATTTTTTGAAAAAATGGGCCTAAACATAAGATTAATAAAGACTTGTACCATTATATGGGAATCAGTTAAGAAGGATTTACTTGCTTTGCTTCAAAATTCCCGACGTATAAACAGAATCTATTTGCACACATCCTAGACACAGACACACATGTGGCAGACCACACGAAAAAGTTCTCTGAAAAAAAAATAATAGTAATAATAAAATAAATAAATAAATAAATAAAAAATTATATATATATATATATATAAACACCAGCATATAATATCAAGAAGAAAACAAATAAAATAGAAGACTTCAAATGAATCATAAAGTCAGCCCTATTTGGTAGGATTAAAATCTAAATTTTTAATCTAAGTTATAATCAATAATTTAATTTTAATTACATATTTCATAAGATCTACAATTTTTTAACTATACATTTTATTAGATTTTATCAAAATTTACCAAAAATCTGACTTTAATCTTCACACTAGAGAAGATGAAGCAACGGACGTCAAACACGACGGTAAACAAAATTTTAGTGAATAGATGCAGATGGAAACACAAAGACAGAGCTTGAATGCAGTAGAAGCTTCAAGGTTTAGGGCTAATGTAGTGAAACCAAATTTGATTGGGATTTTTTTGGGCTGGGTCCGATTCAATTGGACTGGGTTTATAAAGGTGTGATGGGGAAATTTATATGGGCTATTTGTTGGGTTATAATATGCCCATAGTACATTTTACTGTTTTAAAAATAACATTATTCTTAGATTAAATGAAATTATATTTATTTTATTTATTTATTACATTATTTATTGTTGAACATGCGAGTTAAAATATCTTTGATCACTTGTGATAATGTAAGTTAGGTACTTGCATTGCGAAGTATAATGTGGCACTACTTATATTTTGATGATAAATAATTTGTCCACATCCAATGTATAACGGTTGGCGCATTGTACTGAAAGGTTATAGTATTGGCCAATTCATTATTCGAGCTTGTGATTTGTCCTTATTATAAAAAAAGTTAAAGGTGACATTAGTACACTTGGAATGCATTGAACGGATTACGTGTTGAGTTTAATTCTATAATATGACAGTGCCGATAAATAAATTCCACTTAATGGACATATATTTAATCTAAATCCTTGATTGGGTTTATTTATGTCTTTTCGTGACTTCAATAGTTTTTTTTTTATTCACCAATGGATGAGATCAATTTAACTGGTTAAATATTTCGATAAGTTGAGAATTTGAAAATGAATGAAGTAGAAAATATGAATTTGTGCGGGAAAATGTCGCCATGAAAATTGAGTATAGTGATAATTTAAATATTTTTTATTCAACGGTTAAAATCTAAGCTTAGTGTTTAGCGACAACTAAACTTCGACATTTGTGATTAGTTCATAGGACCATTGAAGAAAGTTGAACTTAAGTTAGTAACAATAATTAGAAGATAAAAATTGTCATTTATGCTCGTACCTAGTTATTGAATCTTGCATACACGGCATGAAAAATAGGAATAAACTTTTCTATATTTCTGTATATTACAAAAAAAAGTTACACGGGTTTCAATACTTGCAAGACTTCTTAAGTTGAAGGAGTACAATTTGAAAACAAATAAACTTATTCCTAAATCTATGGAATTACAGCAAAAATAGAATGTATGAAAATAATTGAAAATCTTCAAATGCATGATTTAAATTAAAGCAATTCTTAACACTTTCCCTAAAGTTGGAGCATGAATGTCAAGAATGTACAACTTGCGTATTAAGTTCTTGAAGATATTTCCCCTTAAGCTTTGGTGAAAATATCATCCAACTGGAGAGACCATGGAACAAACTTTGTAATAATCTACCCTGCTTGGATCTTTTCTCTCACAACATGACAATCAAGTTCAATATGCGTAGTACGTTCATGATACAATGGATTTGCTGCAATATGAATGGCTGCTTGATTGTCTCAAAATATTTTGGGAAGTCCTAACGAAACATGCAAGTCATTGAACAAAAATCTTAGCTAAGTAACTTCACAAGTTGCAACAGTCATTGACCTATATTCTGCTTTCAAGGATGATCTAGAACTATCTTTTGCTTCTTTGTCTTTTAAGAAATTATGGAGTTTCCAAAGAATATGTCATACACTATAGTTGATTCCTCGTCATGGGGCAGTTAGCCCAATTAGCATCACAATAAGCCTTCAATGTTAGGGAGCTATTGGAAGAGAACAACAACCCGAGACCTAGACTTCTTTTTAGACACCTTACAATGCGAAGAGCAGCATCCCAATGAGGCTTTCTTGGAAGCATAAATTGACTAAGAATATTCACAGAGCATGTAATATCATAATTGTAAAGTAGATTAACAAACATATCAATCTATTGTAATGAGACGGATTAAGTAAGAGTTCACCTTGATTATTCGAAAGCTTCAGGTTTTGTTCCATAGGAAAATCAACCGGTTGCACTCCAAGAAAACGAACATCATCTAGAATCTTTTAAGTGTATTTTTGTTGTGATATAACAATACTGCTTTGGTTCTTCCACTTCCAAACCAAGAAAGTACTTCATATAACCAAGATCTTTATTATGGAATTGTTAATAAAGGAAAGATTTTAGATCTTGAATAGTTTATTCATCATTTCTTGTGATCACCATATCATCCACGTAAATGAGAACCGTAGTTAGAGAAGAATCTTTTTTCTCCAACAAACAAGGAGTGATCTGAATGAGATTGAGCAAAACTAACCTTCCTAATTACTTTCGAAAATTTTGAAAACTAATTTCTAGGAGCTTGTTTAAGTCCGTAGACAGACTTGTGCAGTCAACATGCCATCTTCTTCCTATGTCGACAAAGGCCTGACGTGGGGTCATATATACCTCTCCATCCAAGTCACCAAGAAGAAAAGCATTATGGGCATCCATTTGAAATAAAGGCCAATTACGAACATCAACTAGAGCAAGAAGACATCATACAGTGGTTAACTTAGCTACTGGGGCAAAAGTCTTATATGATCCAAACCCTCTTTTTTATTAAAATCCTTGGCTACCAAACGGGCTTATCATTCCACTGTGCCATTTGAATTATATGTGATGCGAAAGACCAATTTGCTGCCTATTGACTATTGTCCAGGTGGAAGGGAAACCAAAGACCAAGTATGTTGGTTGTATAGAGCTATGAGCCTATGGTTTATGGCCTTACACCATTTTAGGTCTCGGGCTGCCTATTTATATGTGGCAGGTTTAAGATTACTAGAAATGGTATTAACAAAGATTTTATGGGAAGAAGATAATGAGTCATAGGAAATAAAGTTAGTTAAGGGATAATGAGTACCTAGTTGTGAGTAAGATGACATGCTTTGAGTTGTTAGTAGAAGATGGTGTACAAGCTTGACCACAATGAAAGTCATGGAGAAGTACAGATGGTTAACTTAGGTGATCACTGGGACAAAGAATAGGGACGGTAAGAGAGGAAGATGAAGAGACAAGAATGATAGCCCAAGAATAGCTGATCAAGAGGGGGTGAATTGGTTTTTAAAACTTTTTCGAAAAGTTAAATTAAAATCAAACATGTAATAACTAGATAAATTAATTCAAATAATAATCAGAAATATGAAATCAATAAGTAGAGAGGGATAGAGAATGCAAATGATAGAATTATGAAGGTTCGATCCAACGCAATGATCTACGTCCTCCGTTACTAAACTCTCCGGCACGAGTAAGGTCAATTTCACTATGTTTATTGACTTGTGGTGCAATCCAACTATTTACAAAGCTTCCAATGACTTACAAATATGGAGCACTGATCCTTTTTCAATGTTGAGCTTTACGGGGCTTCAACACAACCCACAAGTTCAAAGAAAGTAGATTATACAAGTTCAAACTTCTCCCTAAATAAATGATATGTCACAATTTAGTACCAAGAGAGAAATAGGCTAACACTTTAATAAATAGTTATGAATGAAGTTCAAGTATTAGATATGAAAAACTTTGATGTGTGGATTGATTTTCAAAAGTTAATTTGATTAAAAGTTTTTCAAGACTAAAATGATTTGAAAATAAATGATATGAGAAATCAAAACAACTTTACTCAAAAGAATCTCACTTGAATGTATGAAATGATTTTAAAGTGACGTGGTATTTATAGCAGTCAAACCATCAAAAAGTTTTGCCCAATCGGACGACCCCTATCGGACGTTCACGACTGACCGGACGACTGAAAATAGCCGTTATACGTCAAAAATCAGAACGGTAAAAAATTCGACCGTTGAAGCCACAGGACGTTCGCTAGACCAGAAATTTCTGGTTTCTTCTTTTCTTGATTATTTAAGCAAGTGTAAATACTTTAGGGATATATTCACTTACCTTTTCAAAATAAGTGTCATTGATAAAGAATTTTGAAGTCAAGTGAGGATTTTGGTCATATCGAAAATAATTTTTTTTATGTGAGCATTTTTGTGAAAAGTTTATCTCGCGCATAAAAATTTAACTTACGAGCTTGAAGTGATTCATTACTAAGAATTAAATCATTTTACCTTTACATATGGATTCAGATCATCTAAGTCTAATATCTTCGATTGATTTAACGCGAGTGCATAATTTGTTGCTTGATTTTGAATTTGGCATAAGTGCTTGATTTGTCTCCGATTATCTTTACTCGAGTGCTTGATTTATAAGCTTGATTTGTAAATGCTCGATCTCCATCACGTTCATAACATGTAACGATGAAGACTCGAATATAAATGTTAGAGATAAGAATAATTTGGTTGTTATAATTAAAACTCGAAGTCAACCATAGGTCAACAAAGAAGAGATAGTGAAGGTGGTGGTTTGGAATTAGATTGCAAATCAAGCGATGGAGAAGGAGATGAAGGAACAAAAGTTATTAAGGGTAGAGGTAAGTGAGAATTTGTATCAGAAGTGTAAGGAGGTATGTAAGATAATGGAAGATGTTCAGTTTGTGTTTTAGGATTGGGGTTAGAAAAAGGAAATACTTTCACATGAAATATTATATCACGACTGGAAAAAAATTGGTGAGTGGTAAGATCATAAACATAATAGGGTTTTGTCCAGAAGGATAACCAATAAAAATGCTCTAACGAGCACGAGGAAATTTTGTTAATGGTTTGGTGGCCTAACAAAGGCATCCAAAGACTTGGAAATTTGTGTAACTCGGAGGTTTGCTGTTTAAAAGTTTATATGGAGTTTTATGATGTAATATTGGTGTAGGAAGACAATAAATAAGGTAGGTAGCAGAAAGTAGACTTTCTTCCCCAAATATGTAAAGGAAGATTTGCTTGAAATATTAAAGCTTGAACAACATTAAGTAAACAACGATATTTGCGTTCCACAACACCATTTTGTTGAGGTATAAAAGGACAAGAGCTTTGAAACAAAATACCTAAATTAGAAAAGAAAGATTTCATTAAGGTAAATTTTAAGCCATTATCACTCCGTGTACATTTAATTTGACTATTAAACTGAGTGTTTACATATGTAATGAATTATTTTAGCAAACTTTTGGTTTCAGATGTGAATTTCATAAAATAATCCATGTGTATCGAGTGCAATTAACAACAATTGTTAAACAATAATATACACCCGTATGAGTTGCAACACGATGAGGTCTCCAAACATCACAGTGAATAAGATCAAAAGAGTGCTTAGATTGAATGGAACTCAAAACAAATGATAATCTTGTTTGTTTTGCCAGAGGATAAACGTCACATGAATGTTGAGAATCAAAAATAAAAGAAGGAATTAGTTTGCACAAAAATTGAGATGGAGTGTTAGAAGGATGTCACAACTGCTTATGCCAAGTGATGGCAAATGTAGTAGAGAAAAGATAAGTTACTGGTGTAGATGGTGGCAACTCCGAATGTGGCACAAGATAGTACAATACACTGCTTCCCTAGGCCGATTATCCTCTTCGAAGATAGGTCCTGCAAAATACAAAAATTAGGGAAAAAAAATTGGATGGAACAGTTTGGAGCAAATGTAAGTTAACTAACAGAAAGTATATTGACATGAAAAAATGAACATAAAGAACATTTTGAACATGTAAATTCTGAGAAAGATGAGCAGAGCCAACACTAGTGATCTTTGACTGAGAACCATTTGGTAAGGAAACTTGTGAAGACATAGGACTGTCACTGGTTATTGAAGAGGCTATATGATGCGTAGCACCACTATCAATAATCCAGTTATCATATTTGAATGTAAAGTTGATGAAGAACAAAAAAAAATGTCGAGATACCTGCATAATTAGCACAAGGGGCATTTTTACCATTTTCGAGGAAGGCATTGATTTGAGAAAACTTCTCAGAGGTGAACTGAAGTGAGTAATAAGATATTTTGGTTGTAATATGAGCATGCTCGATGCTTGCTTGATTAGCAAAAACTTTTTGATTTCGATCTGGTGGTTGAACATTTTTCCCATGAAGCTTATGGTCAACGGGGAAATCCAATTAAATAGTAGCACCTTTCAATTGTATGAGTGGTGCCATCAAAGTAAGTGCACAACAGTGGCTTCCTAGACCCTTGAGATTTTGATGAAGAGGGTGTCCACTTGGCATGACGTTGGCGATCATAGTTTTGTTGTTTGAAATTGGGTGGAGATTTGGCATTCTCAACTAGTCCTCTTTCTTCACAGAGAAAAGAATAAGCTTTCTTTATAGTAGGCAAAGGTCGCTTCAACACAATTTGCCCTCTCACATCAGAATAAGACTCATTCAATCCTATAAAAAATTGTCCTAACCTAACTCTTTCTTTTTCTTCTTTTTCGTTCAAATGTTTTGGTCCTCCACAAGTACAAGTAATAGAAGAGCTGCAAATATTCAATTCATTCCACAATGTCTTCATCTTAGTATAATAAATGAAAATGGATTCTTGATTTTGTTTCAACTCAACAATGGATCTTTGAAGTTTATAGTGTTGAGAAAAATCACCTTCTGAGAAGCTTTCTTGTAGACCTGTCCAGATTTCAGAAGGTGTCTCAACATAGAGAAAACTATTGGCAAGGTCTTGACTCAATGAATTGAAGATCCAAGAAAGAACCATATCATTACAACGTTGCCATGCTTGATGTTTGGAATCATTCTCACTTAGTGTAGGTATGGTTCCTTTGATGAATCCCAATTTATTTTTAGCATTAAGACTCAACAACATCGATCGTCTCCACATAGCACAATTGGTTCCATTTAGTACTTTTTGGAACAAGAATCAGATGACTAGAGGCATGAATGAAAAGATGATCGGATGGATCTATGGTGAATGTAGACATGGTATGAACCACACTATTGGAATCAATTTCTTGTACACGGTTGGGACCAATATCTTCTAAAGACATAATGCGGAAGTTTTAGGATCAATGCTTTGATACCATGAAAAATAGGAATGAACTTTTCTATATTTTCTGTGTATTACAAAACAAAGTTATACGAGTATATATATACTTGCTAGACTTCGTAAGTTTAATGAATACAATTAGGAAACAAATCGACTTACTCCTAAATCTATGGAATTGGAGCAAAAATAGAATGTAGGGAAGTAATTGAAAATCTTCAAATATATGATTTAAATTAAACCAAATCTTAACATGACATGTTAGAGGAAAGTATTATAGATAAATTAATTTTTTGATCTTATATGTTTCAAGAGTTCAATCTTTTATTATTAGTGAAAAAGGCAAAAATAATAATTATATTGGGTGGACTAGGGTTGACTAGACCTGATCTAATTATTAGAGATTGGATAATATATGTTCGACTAGGTTCATGTGGTAGCTCTATAAAATATTGAAATTTAATTACAATAAAGTTTTGTACTTAATTGTAATTGCTATAAAAGTTGTTGACTTATTCGAATTGTAGTTCTAGGACTACACATGTAATTATATATACACTAATTGAATTTATGCTTTAATTAAAATTCCTATTTTCATTTTAATTAAGACTCTTATCTAAAATCCTTATTTTACATGGATTGGAACCTTTTTATCTCTATAAATAGAGACTAGATAAAACATAGAAATCTTATGATAAACATAATACAATAATTTCATAGTGGTCAAATTTAAAAAAGTAAAAGAGATAGAAAATTTATTTTTCTCACTTTATTCACTTTTCTTGTCCAAGAATTAGCTTCTTGATTTAATTAAAAGAAGATGCCCAACCATTGGTACACTATCGACTTTTGAGAATACAATAGAAAACCTTGAGGTTTGGAGCATAATGTTCTTGAAAATAAAAGTTGGAAACTTGAATTAATTTAAGAATTAACCATCGAATTTAGGTAAAAAAATTGAATCATTCTTTCTTGATATAACATACACATGAATATATAGACAATCTTGTTTCTTGAATTAACGAATTCTTTTTTGTTTTCTAGTAACTTTGCTTCTGCGTCCCAACAACTGGTATCAAAGTAATTCAGACCTTTCACTTGTTTGTTATTTCTGAATCTTGATTACATGTTCTAGTTGAGCAATGTCTAGAAATATTTTATTATGAGATGATTGAATTATTTTAAACTATGATCCAATTATTTATGGCCAGTTCTTAATTATAATTTGTTATTTGAGGTTATAACGATATAGGTGGATTACGACTTTATCGTATTGATTTAATTTTTCTTTCAATTAGATTCAAAATTGTGAGTCTACGGGACTAAT
This sequence comes from Fraxinus xanthoxyloides, assembly GCA_903798325.1. Classification (NCBI taxonomy): domain Eukaryota; kingdom Viridiplantae; phylum Streptophyta; class Magnoliopsida; order Lamiales; family Oleaceae; genus Fraxinus; species Fraxinus xanthoxyloides. Next base: position 160 of record CAIGRL010203879.1, on the reverse strand, counting down.
GATTTATGTAATTTTTTCAGTACTTATCGGATCTTATAAATTGATTAAAGATTGAATACTAAGACGATGAAGATTTCAAAAATTTAAATTTCGCAGGCAGTAAGTAACACATTGTGCCAAGCCGGTAGTAGCAAGATGTAACGCCCCGAGTTCAGTGAAC
>CAIGRL010203857.1:0-11513 GCA_903798325.1 Fraxinus xanthoxyloides | reverse complement strand
AAACTAAAAAGACTATTCTACCTTTAATAACTAATGAACAAAATAACTTATATTTATTAACACTCATTACTCTATTCATGAGTAGACAAAAGCCAGATGGGGACTCATAGATTAAGCCCAATGCACGATTTTCTAGCGCTTCACATGTGGTCTCGACAATTAAGATTTGCACGATGATCAATTGTTTGACACCAATAGAGATCTTAAAAAAGTTGTGCACATAATTGCATTAAAACACAACTTGAAATTAATAGGGAATATATCAAACATGAATATCTACACAATTATATATGTAAATGACAGCTGCAAGAGGTGCTTACGAGACATAGCCGATTTTCTTGCAGTTCGCAAGTATGCACACGAACATACTTGCTTAGTGCATATACATCGTAATAATCACAGACAAGCACGATCGTGTTTTATTAGATGGTATATGCACACGTTTCAAAACCCAAAGATAATTTACATACTTGTAGACATCATACAAGATATTCGTAGGGAAACGATATGCACTACTATTATCGACGTATCCAATAAATATGCAATCAATAATCTTAGAACTGATTTTCACTTGTTTAGGCTTAAGTACTTCAACTTTAGCTAAATACTAACACACTTTTAAGTGTGGTAGGAAGGAGGATGACATTTTCATAGTTCATACGGAGTTTCTTCCATTTTCTTAATAGGTATCTCGTTAAGAATGTTATTTGTTGATAGAATAGCTTCCCTCCACAAGTTGTAGGGTAGACTCAAACTTATCAACATAGCGTTCATTATCTCTCTAAGAGTTCGATTTTTTCATTCAGTAACACTATTCGATTGGGGATGAGTAAGGTGTCGTTGTTTGATGAATGATTCCATACTTGGAACAATATTCTTCAAATGGTGTCCCATATTCACCACTTCTATCACTACAAATATTTTTTTTTTGGTTTACCAAGTTCATTCACAACTTCCGTCTTATAATATTTAAATACATTTAAGGCTTCATTTTTTACTTTGTAATAGAAAGACATAACAATACTTTGTAGAATTGTCAACAAAAGGTATAAAGTATTTCTTACCACCTTTAATTTGAACGAGTTTCAAATAACACATATCACTATGTACTAACACTAAATGTTTCGTGTTCCTTTGAATCGAATGAAAATGTGTTTTGGTCAACTTTGCTTTAACACATACTTCACATTTATGATCATGATTAATCTTAAGCACCGGGATTAAACTTTAACTCATAAGTTTGCGCATAGATTTGTAATTGACGTGTCATAATCGACTATGACATAAACAAAACAACTCATGCATATAAACAAAATTAGAATTTTTATTCATAATGCGTTTTGGTACAATTGTAAGGACACTCATTTTGAACATTTCTTTACTAAGGGTGTGTTTGAGCCACGTTACTTTGGAAGAATGGTTTTTGGAATAGTATATTGATGGAGAATGTGTGGTTAAAAAAAGGAAAAGTTATTGATGTGATGGAAAATATTATTTTATTGAAGAATGCGTGGTTAAAAATGAGTAGAAGAATGAGAATAAAAAAACAATGTGAATCAAACAGTGGCTAAGATAGCCCTTACCAACATATATATCATTTTTGATCAGTACAAACTTTTCTGATACAAATACAAATTTAAAGTCATTCTTGTTAAGTAGAGACCCCAAAACCAGGTTCTTGCGAATATCTGGTACATGGAGTACTTATTGAGGACAAGCTCTTTCCCGAAAATCATTTTCAATGTGATCTTTTCAAGTACTTAAATCTTCGAATATGCAAAGTTTCCCATGAACAGTCGTTCTTCTTTTAATTCATGATAGTTTGAGAACATGGTCTTATCTGCACAAATATGATGGGGAGCACTAATGTCAACATACCAAACCCTTGGATTACCAACTGTGTTGCATTCAGAAACAACCGCATATAGACTCATCTCTTGAACTCCTTCCGAAAGGGTGTCTCTTTCAACTACTTTTGCTTGTGCAATCTTATTCGGCTTTCAACATTCGTTTGAACGATATCCTACTTTTCCACAATTGTAAAAGTTGACTTTAAACTTATTAACATTCTTGAAGTTGTCTCTTCTTGGTGCAACACAACATAGATCTTACGCTTTTTGTTGAAGACCTTCGAACCAGTTTCAACAAAATAACAATAGAACTTCTTTCGATGTTTTTATTGTATTCTTCAATCCCGAAACAGACTATCAATTCCTCCAAGTTCATCTCCTTGCGTTTCTACAGGAAATAATTTCTCAATGGTAGCTGCACCCAAGAAGGATTTCCTGAATTCCACCTTTTCTGCATGTATGTCATGAAGTAGAAGTTAAAGTTCTTGTACTTGACTTATCACGATTTTGGAGTTTACCATTTTGTAGTCCAAAAACTTGTTGACAATAAACTTCTTTGTTCCAACATCCTTGATCTTGATCTTGTACTTCTTTTCCAATAAATCTCGTAAATCATTGGCCGAGTCCATTGAACTATTCACTACATAAAGTGTATTGTCCAATCCATTCAAGATGTAATTTTTACAAAGGAAATCCGAGTGTTTTCATACCTCCAAAGCAATAATCGACTTAAAATTATTTTCTTCTTCTTGTATAAAATGAGCGGTCCCTTTTAAGAACTTAGCAAATTTAAAGTGGTAAGATAGAATAACATCTTTTGTTGCATCTTTTAAAATACATATCTCCAAACCGTTCCGATTTTTTTCCCATGTGGGATGTGAGAGTTTGGTATATGTATAGCCAAAGGCGAAACAACATGGTTCTTATCATTCGTTGTTTGACTCGAAATTGTCTCGGTAGTATTCATTTCTATTACAAACAAAAGTTCAACATACACAATGAAAGAAATGAATAGCACACGAAGACTAATTCCAAAGATGAAAATAAGTGATTTGTTTTCAACAAACAACCACACATAATTTAGTCTTAAGATTGTTGGTGATATGTTTAGTGAAATAGTTGTTTGTTTAACTGACAAAATAATGGTTAAGTTTAATTCGCAGAGCGTCATTAAACTTTATGTAAACTATAAGATAAAAGAAAGAAAATGAAAAGAAAGTGAAGAATGAAATCCGAGGCAAGCGATTAGCACTTTCTCATTAAAACAAAATTGCCCCACAACAGTGGTAACGGATTACGACACTTGTCTTTGAAGATACAACGGATATAACTTGTGGTAGAAGCACTTCAAATCATAGGCAATAGCGAACTTGAATGAAATTTTTTCTCTCTACAAGAAAATAATTTTGGAAGAGTCTTTGCAAGAGATTTTGATGTAATGCTCAATGTAAATGATATAATATGCATAACAGACGTTCAAAGGGTCCTATTTATAGAAGAGGAGAGGTTGTAAGTGAAAAGTCACGACCCAAAACTCGACAACCTTCACGAAGGAAAGCACCCCTTATTGTCGATATCCCGTCGCGACCTCTCACTTGAGCGTTAGTGACACCTGTCCAACAAAAAAAATTTCGCGTGCCTTTCTCTCGAATGAAAGTCTCACTGTTCGAGCGCTAGCCAAGAGGTGGAGATAGGCAAATTTTTAACATGTTTTTCTTTTTTTTCTTTCCAACTTTATTTCTCATTCATCCGAAATTGGTTTTGAAATTCCAAATATACAAGATGATCTACTAACGAGTAGAACAAGTTGGGCAATTTATATTTATAATTTGACTACTGAATTAAGTTCGAATATTTGAATGAAGTGGACACAAAGTCACTTTTCAAGTTTTATACTTAACCAAAATTTTTAATCTTTAAACCAAATTCAAACAACTTCTTCAATGCATTTGAGGATTTACTAATTCAATGTGATGCCTAATTCTAGTTGATGGAACCTCCTCAAAAGCTAGATACGTAAATTAAGTTGATTGTTGCAAATCATTTTAACATGACAAATAGCATTTTAACACTACTTGAAAGTATCAAAGACACTAGCATAAAAATTAAGTTTGCTAAGCAGTGGAGTGCTTTTATTCATTGAGCAAGTTGACATGAGTATTGAGATGTTCAGTAAAATTTTCCAAGTTAAGCAATTTGACACAAGTTTTGAAATATTAAATTCACCCGAAACTCCAACAGATTGGGAGTTCCAATGATTGAGCCTGAATCGTGAGAATTTTATTGGTTGCTTGCTTGATGCTTCATCAGACATGGCCCGACCAATCCTGGCTGACTAACTTTGAATCAGAGGGCAAAGGAGGTTGTTATCTGATCATTCCAAATGAAGATGTTCAGATGAATGTGTGACTATATTCGGAACAAAAATAAGAGAAAAAAATATGTCAAACAAATAGATCTGACATCAGTTGAGCATAACTTGAAAAAATATTGATTGGAGCATATCTAGGCTTAAAGAATTTTCTATGTGGAGGAGTATGCTGTCCTAATTTCAATGAAATCATCCATATTTTCATAGTCAGTAAACTTTGTCGAATTTTAATACATAAGATTTTCAATGTAAGTAGCGCGTCAAATAGTGATACATCATCTTAATTCATGTATCTTTCCATTATGTTATTTTTTCAGTATCTTATATATTTCTTGCTTGCCTAAGTCTAAAATATTCTACACGTATTATATGATTCTGCTAGGACACCTTAATTCAGAAATTACATCAGAATGTCAACATCAAACTAGAATACTTTTTATCTTTCAGTGCTTCGTATGTCTTTCCATTTAGTTTGTTATCAAAATAATGTAAAACATCCACAAGGAAATAGAAAAAGTTCTTGACTTATTATTTCATGTCGATTAATCCTAGACTACAGCTCATGTCTCCTAAATGATCGTTTCATGAAAGTTTGGAACGACAATAGAATGAACTAGATTTATCTTATTTTACAGTAGGAATCTGTTGTGCAAAATATATTTAAATACCTGCTTCTGCCAGCAATTTCTATGGTTTTGTGAAGCTGCTACTGCTCATTCTCAGTCATTCTTCGACATCATCAAGATTGGGCAAGAAGCTATTAGGATTGAAACACTTGTTGTGACACCAATTACCGGATTGAAATGTTGAAGTTATATGGTAAAATAATAAAGTATTTGATTAAGAAATAAAGAAGACAAGAATATGGCAGATGAATTAAGAGATTTTTTTGACTCAAGAATAATGGAGAAGATAAAAAAATCACAATAGATCTTATAATTCTAGTAATTTATTTTCTCACACATAAAATTATACAGAAGAGCTTAATATTTATAAGAAACATATATGGAACATCCAAAACCTCTTGGTAGAGTTCTTGATGAAGTAAGATGTCAAAAATTGAGCCCAAAACAAAGTAGGAAAAGAAAAACGTGGAAAAACAGACAGCACACCCGGCACCAAACAATTTACTTGATTTTTTATTTTTTATTTTTTTTGCTTTCTCCATCAAAGTTTTATTCAAATCCAATGTCAAATTTCCAACTCTCACTGGGCTTCCAAAATAGAACTTTAACTTGACATAGGACTCCAATAGCATTTCAAACTCGAATTCTTCATGACGTGCACTTCAATTAGAATCCTTCAATTACTTTACCAAGGATTTTGGGTCACACACCAATTCCAACAATTTTCACCTTGACACGAATTCTATCAAGGAATGAACTGGCTTATTCAACAATAATTAAAACTTAATTTCTCCAACAAAATACAAAATACTCTACCTCTTCCAATGAATCCAAACACTATGCAAAATTATCTTAGATTCTAAAAAGTTCATAATGATTTTGAATTAACCAAAATGGGTTGTAAGATACCCCAAAGTAGAATCAATACTGCATGCTTTTACAGAAAGCCCCTTACTAGATTGTACACCTTCTACTCAATTTAAAGCATACTCAACAAAATCAACATCTACACACTTTGTTCCACTGGGTCCGTCTCTATCAATTTTTTACAATGGTACTGTAGGTGATGGTGGCAATACAACATTATCCATATTTTTCGAAAGTCCACTAAGTTGTATTTTTCAAATCTGACCATTTATAAGCTCCTAAAGGTATTGTACCAAACTGAATATCCACTACGGTACTAAATCTGTGATGATTAACTCTTCTAAATTCTGCATGATCTTGCAAGATGTATAACCGAGACTTTTTTCGTCCCTCCAATATAACATGGGCACCTTTACAAACCTTCAAGACTTCACCCCCACAAATAGCTTATAACATTTTGAATCAAGGATAGACAATGAGATGAGATTCTTCTTCAAATCAGAAACATGTCGAACCTGACCAAGTGTTCTAATTGTCCCATCCAAAAGCTTCAATCTGACTGTACAAATTCCAGCACCCCAACGAATGCGTTGTTTCTCATAATCACAACACCTTTAGAAATAATTTCATATGTAGTAAAAAAGTCCTTATTATGACACATATGAAACACACATGCTAAATCAAGAATCCAATCCTTTCCAGTTTAGACTTGACGGCAGAAATAGCCAATAGCTCTCCATCACTTACAACGTTATCCGTAAGGTCTGCTTCGCCTGAAATATCTGAATGTCTACTTATAGCTATCCTTTCTTTATTCTACAATTTGTAGCCATCATTCCTCAAGTGCCCCTTCTTCTTGCAGTAGTTACAAATTTGATTACTAAACTTAATTTTCGATCTGCCCTTCCAAACTACCATGAGCAATTGGCCTTCTCCATCTCTGGCCTCAGAAATCAAATACTTCATCTTCTCTTTTGAATACAAAGCGTCATACACCTCTTCTATGGTGAGAGCGTCACAACTATACAAGATCGAGTCTCTAAATGAAGAAAACGAAGCGGGCAACGAACATAATAAGATCAAAGCCAAATCTTCTTCAGCATATTCTACTTTCAAGGTCTCCAAATCAGCGACGATCTCTTTAAATACAGCCAGATAATCTTCCAATGATCCTCCTTTTAATCATGGGATGAGAGTATAAACGCTGCTTAAAATTCAACTTGCTTGTCAAACTTTTACTCACGCATAATTGCTCCAACTTCAACCATAAAGCAGCTACTGAATTCTCCTTCAAAACGTCCTGAAAAATGGTATTTGATAAATGGAGATGAATGTGAGAAACTGCCTTCTTATCCTTCCTTAATTTCTCCTCCGCGGTCAAAGTTGTCGGCATCTTGTCAATTCCAAGCAACGTATCATCCAAATTCAGTTGTGCAAGTACTGCACGCATCTTAACCTACCATAGCAAAATTCTACTGCTTCGATCTAAAAGTAGAATGTCATACTTCATGAAAGTCATCACGAACAAAACCTTCGAACAAATCAAGCATTGCGCTCTGCAGAACTGCTGAACTTTGCACTCTGATACCATTTGTTAGGATTGATACCACTTGTTGTGACATCAATCATCGGATTGAGATATTGAAGTTGTATAAAATAATAAAGTATTCGATCAAGAAGACAAGAATATGACAGATGAATTATGAGATTTTATTGATTCAGGAGTAATGGAGAAGAGAAAGAAATTACAATAAATCCTATAATTCTAGTAATCTATTTTCTCACACATATAAAATTATATAGAATAGCCTAATATTTATAGGAAACATGTAGGAGACGTCTAAACCCTCTTGGTAGAGTTTTTGATGAAGTGTGATGTCAAAAACTGGGTCCAAAACGAAGTAGGAAAAGAAAAATTCGAAAAAGGGATAGCACAAATGGCGCCGCGACTCCCACCTCCGGGCGCCACAACACCGGGCAATCTGTTGGAATTTTTATTTTATTTTTTTGGCTTTCTTCATCAAAGTCTTATTCAAATCCAATACTAAATTTCCAACTCCCAATTAGTTTCCAAAATTGAGCTTCAACTTGAAATATGACTCTAATAGTACCCCAAACTTGAATTCTTCATAACGTGCAGTTCAATTAAAATTCTACAATTACTTTACCAAGGAATTCAGGTCATACCCAAATTTCAACAGAAGCATTTTGAAAGAAGATAAAAGTATATGGAATCTCACTCTGCAGAAGCTAAAAAAAATAGGACAAGAATCCAGCCATAATTTCTTATCTTGTCGAAGAAAAAAAAGAAAATCCATGCATTCCCTTAACATCATTCAGAAGTCTGAACGCTATTCAAGCCAACTTAAACGTCTTAGAGGGAGAGGGCGATATGAAGTAAACTCTGAAAAAATCTGCGATACTACATCAAGTTCTTAAATATTATCTGCTGAAAGCATCATGAAAATAGCAAGAAAGAGATTGCTTGTGCATCCGGCCTCTGAAAAAATGGATGATTCTTCATAGTCTAATTATTTTTATGAAAATCAAAGAGGTGAGGAACTTATTTTACGTCTTCTTGTTGTTGTGGAGAAGTTTTGCGATGAGCAATTTGATGATGCAGAAAAATTGCTCGGTGGCTGTTATCTCATTCCTTCAGCAGCTGGTACTTCATTTCAAAAAGTTGTCAATATTTTTGCTTAAGCACTTCTTGAGAGGACTAGTATAGAGAAATAGAGGACCAATATCCAGAGAGATTCAGTGGATGTGGAGGTTCTGATAAATCCACAACCTTCTGAATTTGCACATGAGCAAGAACTTCCCTTCTGTCAAGTTACTTACAGGGATTCAAGTCATTTTAGACACTATTTCATCAGCTAAAAAGATTCATTTGGTTGATTTTAGGATCAAAACGAGCTCGCATTGGACAATGGTGATGCATGTTCTTGCTAATCGAAAAAACTGTTCGTTGGAGCTTCTCAAGATAACTGTTGTTGGGACATCGACAAATAGGCTTGAAAAGACTGGTCAGTGGCTTTCATCTTTTGCAAAGTCCATGGATCTAACATTCTCGTTTAAAATCGTGCTGTCAGAAATGAAGGATGTTAAGAAGGATATGTTTGGGTTGGAGGATGATGAAGTGGTGGCCGTGTTCTTAAAGATGTGTATGTGGTCCTTATCATGGCATAATCATTTATACAGTATAATAAGAGTGATCAAAGGATTTAATCCATGTGTGGTAGTGGTTACTGAAGTCGAAGCAAATACTAATACGTCATCTTTCATGCACCGTTTTTATGAGGCACTTGTTCTTTTCAGTGGTATGTTTGATTGCCTCAAGACTTGTCTGGAACAAGACAACCAATTTAGAAAGGCGGCCGAAGAAGGGCATCTAAGAGAAATGATCCAAAATATTGTTATATCCAAGGGTGAAGACAGGATTATTCGAAATGTTAGGATTGATTTTTGAGGTTTGGTATTGTGGAAACAGAGTTGAGTCCTTCATCCTTGAGTAAAGCAAATTTGTTAATTAACATATCTGGTTGCTTGAGTTTTGTACTCTAAACATGAACGGAAAATCCATTATTGTGAATTAGAAGGGAACTCCAATGCTGTCTCTTTCTGCTTGGAAGCTCCAATGTGATTGAAGGAAACCAAATATACTCCACGGAAAAGATGAAACGGCATTTGAAACAAAAGGGTACCTATACCGGAAATCGACAGATGGGTAAGAGTGGTGTACTTCTATAGATAGCTTAGACCACTTAAGGATGTAAGAGCTACACCTTTAATTAATGTACCGAGTTTTATTATCTAGTATGTAGACATTATCCCCATATATCTTTTCGCTCAACTTTCCCTTCCGAAACGTATGCGTTTTATGACTGTCATTTCACTGAAAAGGGAAGAGTTTAACATTCATTAGGGCCTTGAACTCTGCAATTCCACAAAAGCTGTTAGCATATTGGCATTGCCCCATAACATGTTCAAAGGTTAACATGTGGTAAAAAAATATTGAACAAACAGACCAGAAAATGTAGCAAACAGAATCCTTCTCACCTTTGTATTGGATTTCAAATTCTTCATTTCCAATTTCATGAATACCTTGAATGTGCGGGAAGTTTTTTTTCCAGAGAATTGAAAATGGATTTCTGAAACGATATTCAGGAGAAAAGAGCCAGATTTCGTTCAAAATCACCAACCATTCATGCGAAGACCCTATGTAGCGGCAATCTTGAAGGGAATGTACAACATTCAATTGAAAAAACACTCTTTTCTGTAAGACAGGAGAAGAAGTTCTGGTTTCTCCGCCTTAAGAATAAATTAGAAGTGGAAATTTTAAACACCTGAAATATTAGAGGCGTTTGTCAGATTTTTCTTTTCTGTACGTTATGTGATGACTGGCGAAATATCTTGGAGCCTGAATAATATAGTAATGTTATTTATTATCATGATGGAATATTAATGACGTGACAATCTATTATTTCTCACATTTTTCGTTCGCTCTCGCTTTCTCATAAGAATTAAACTATCAAATCTCATTATTTCACATAAACTATTAGGGTCCATTTGATTGCAAATGTGGAAAATGAGTGGAAAAAAAGTTTTACAGTGAATTGAATTGTCTAGAAAATGTTTTATTGGGAATTATAATTAATTGTGTTTGATTTGTATAATTTTTCACTTGAAAAATGTTGAAAGTTTGGTATCCATTTGATTTGGTTTTTTATGAAATTGTCATTAAAGTGATAATTTTTTCTACCATTGGATCTAGAATTTGTTCTAATTGCCAAAAAAATCGAAAAAATAATTATCATACCAAATACCATTCGGTTGACTTCGTTTTACATGAAAATTGTGAATAAAAGCGATAATTTTTTTTACCATTGTGTCTAAAAAATTTTCCAATTGCCAAAAAAAAAAAAAGGAATCGAGAAAATCAAAATCAACCAAAACAACAAGAAATTTTTTCTCCAAAAACTGAAGAATGTGGAAAGGTGGAACGGTGCAAAACTTGAAAGATAGAAAACATTTTCCAAGTTCCATGGAAAATGTTTACTATCAAACAGGGCTTTATATCACCAAAATTCCATCATTATAATGATAAATAACATTATTCGATTAATATAGAAAAATTAAGTTATTTGCACAACCCTCGATAACAACCATTATTGACATCCTTGACGTTGAAAAAATGAAATAAAATGGATGAATGTCCTGCTCTCAAATGTAATGTTGTTAATCAAAGATTGTACAATTAGCATTATTTAATATAAAATATGGAAAAATAGCCATGTCTGGTGGAAATTAAAATTATTTTTTAGCAAATTTTAATTAAAAAAATAAATAAATTGTGTGGTTGAAAAATTGTAAATCCCATTAAACACGTGATTAAAATTAATTGTTGACTTTGAATTTGATACACATTTAATTGTAATTATTCGATTCATCCTGTTTTTCAATATATAACCTTAAAGGCAACATTCTTTAATAGTAAAAAAAACTCTCAGTTTTATATCTACCACAAAATTAAAATCGTTCTTTTGGTGTTTCAATTTTGTGTTTTGAATTTTAAATTCATTTTGGATTTTATATTTTGAGTGTTTATTTTGAGATTTTTGAAAATGTGTTCTTTTTGACATTTTGAAAAATGATTTTAAAAACACTCAAAACGCATTTTGAAAATTTTGGTTTAATTATAATTGAAAACACTCAAAACTACAAATTTGTCTTTTTGAGTATTTTTAGTGATAATCAAGCCAAAATTTTTAAAACTTGTTTTGGGGGTTTTCAAAACAA
>CAIGRL010203846.1:0-23238 GCA_903798325.1 Fraxinus xanthoxyloides | reverse complement strand
CTTACAAGGAGCTTTAGGAACTCACTTTCTGGTATCAAACACATTCATCAGAAATTCCATTCTTTCACAAAACAAAGAACCGTCAATGAATAGATCAATACATATATGTGAATCAATATATTATCTTGCTTTAGAATGTTGAAAGATTTGCAAGTAATTTAGCACGTATATTCTGCTTAAAGAACACTTTTGTACAAAGATAATAGGTTTTTGATTCCACTTCTTCCTGGTAACAAATAAATTCATCAAANTCCCTCTCACTAGTACTTGAAACGATTCAGTTTGAACAGCGAAAGGCGATTAATCAAGTTCGACAATGGGTTTTCCAACAAGCCTTACAAGGAGCTTTAGGAACTCACTTTCTGGTATCAAACACATTCATCAGAAATTCCATTCTTTCACAAAACAAAGAACCGTCAATGAATAGATCAATACATATATGTGAATCAATATATTATCTTGCTTTAGAATGTTGAAAGATTTGCAAGTAATTTAGCACGTATATTCTGCTTAAAGAACACTTTTGTACAAAGATAATAGGTTTTTGATTCCACTTCTTCCTGGTAACAAATAAATTCATCAAAGTTACATTTATTCACGACCAGAGAACCGTCAATGAATAGATCACTACAAATACGAGACATGATAGAACATCTTTCCTTAGAACTTCTAAGCTAGAAGGTTGAAAATTTTGAGCAATCACAAATCACAACATTCTGTCTTGTCATTAAAAACAAAGTATAGCTAGCATTTTGGAAAATTAGAAATTAATGAGATGCATAATTGGATGGTACTGGACTAAATGATATTTCCAAAACTTAAAGGAGGACTTATGCAACAACTGCTCTTAAGTATGGTGACTGCCCAATATATGATAGTATCATAAAATTTTAAATTCGTATTTATGAAAAAATGAATGTCAATGGGCTTTATTCATCATTTCAGGTTTCTGTACTACCTTGATTTGAGATATCACGAAGTTCCAAGTGAACTCTTGTTCTTTTCTTGCGTGGAGAAGCATCTTTTAGAGGCTCATCAGCAATTTCATAGTCACTCATGGTGTTAATATTTATATCATCTTCATTAGCTCTAAGTCCCGTAGCATCTGAACCAAGCTGCTCACCCAGCTTCTTAAGCTGAGCCTGTGACCTACAAAGCCAAATCGTTTAGGCTGGTCGACATTATAGAACCCTATCTGAGCGTCAGAAAATTAATACATTACAAATAAAGGGGAGACAATATCTAAACAATAACATGCCTCTTTAATTCTTCTTGTAGCCGCAAGTGTCGACCTTGTGCTTTGATGAACTTCTTCATTTTCGAAGTAATCCTGGAAAATAAATAAAAGACAGGTCGAAATCATTGAAATTAAGCAAATGTATCATAGAGAATATAAGAACAGAAAAATCCAGTTCAGAATGGCACCTTTTGCATTCCTCTTTTTCTTTGGATAGTTGTAATTCAAGCTCCTGAATTCCCAAATTTAGGCTATCTGCTTCTTGAACTTTCTCTTCTAGGAAGATCTTAGCCACAATCACAAAGATATGCTCCAAATATTAGAGTAAGATCTAAGGAATATGAAATCTAAAATATACTTCAAGAAAGAAACCAAACTTACTTGCAGAGAAAGATGAAGCGGAAGCAACAAAATATAAGAAAGAGAAAATAGTTTTAAAATTCTAAATTCCAAATGTCCAACCAATAACAAAAATTAAGTAGAAAAACACAGAAGAACACAAAGCCACAAGAAACCTCCTCACTGCAGAATACAGTTTATTGCAGATACAGGGCCTCAGAACCATTTGGATATGCGTAATTTAAATAGAAAACATGGAAAACACAAGGCCCCTGAAAGAATGACTGCCGTCAAGTCGACTGAACTAGGAATGATTGGTGTTGATTCGACTGAACTAGGAGGTAAGCAGAATGTAGGAGATTAAATTAGGATAAGATGAAGAAGAAGTAAACATGTATCCTTTATACCACATGAAGACACAGCATCTTCAAATTCATCTCACAGTTTTTGCTTTTTGCTTCTTTTTTTTTTCCTTTCTGTTTTCTTGCTCACTCCTTCGTTTATTTTTTAATTAGTCTTCATGGACTTAAAATGACTGGCGCAGCACTTTGGAAACAGATTGCATACGAATCCAGAAACCAATACAGCAAAGCAGGGATTTACATTTTGATTCATAACACAAAATTATATAATTATATATATATATATATATATATATATATATATTATACTTATGACGCCAAAAGAAGAAGAAAATGGATATTAGAGTATTCTAATAAACAAAAATCATAACGAGCAGGAGAAAGCAAAAACAAATGCAGAATATAGATCAAAAACAACTTATGTGCTGCTGCAACTGCAAACAAAGGAAACTAACCTCCAGCTGTTGTTTGTCGTGATCCAGCTTTATAATATCTGATTGCATTTGCCTCAGCTGCATATCATCCAAAAAAAAAAAAAAGACAAAGATGACATTGATGGGATCACCACAAGAAAAGGAGGATCCACAATCATTACTCCATGCAAATGGAATATGCTACTTCTATGACCTGCAAAAGACACAAACCTTGTCATCAAGAAGATTTCTGGAATCAGACGATGTCTGACTTTTATCTCTAGTATGATCTTCAGTTCCATCTGACATTTTGAAGCCTCCAGAATAATCACTATGGACATCTACCTGCTGTCTCTTCCTTTCCTTTCCGTCACTGCAACATGGCATGCATTTGCAGATGATAGCAGAGAAATCAGAGTAGGTAGAATGTTTTAAACAACATTACTAAATGAACTTGTTTCTCCCATGAAATTGTTAGTGAATATTCGAGTTCAGTTTTTAAAAGAAATTAGCAAAATGGTCTGGAAACCGAAGAGACAAAAAAAGTATGTGATAGCGTGTTCGTGTCTATGTCAGACCGTCAAAGAGTACACTGACACGAATAAAGGATGATCGAGTATCATCAAACAATCAAGAGAGGGGTAGGCAGAAGTTCTGCTGACAAACTTACGTCCTTTTTCCAAGAGAGCGAGGACTGTCTCCTAAAAATGAAAATAGAGCAAACAGCCAAAGGAAACCAATATAAGATGATGATTGTTACGTAAACTACAATACAAAAAGAAATCCAAATACTAAGGATTAACATCCTACCATGAGATACATGTCTTGCTCTTGTATCTCTCTCTGGTGAGTATCTACGCAGTGGAGAATGCCTTCTGTCAAGCCTTTCTCTCAGGTCTCTACCTCGATAGTCCTGCCTCCCTGCAATTTGAAACGAAAATATTTCCATGGGATGGGCAGAATCATCACTTGAAAACAATATAAAGCAGGGAGTCATGACCCAACAATCAACTTGAAGTTAGCTTACCATATCATGGAATGTATAAGATAATTATGAACAATTAGACAGCCATCTTGCAGATTCCATTAGAGCCACAGAAATTACAGCTCTCATATAATGAATAGATAAAGATATACCAGTGTTTGAGCTTTTATCAATAGAGAGTACCCTTCATGAAATCAATGAAGCAACTTATAAAAGATAGCAGAATCATTTGCCACTTCTGCCATAAGAATATAAGGCTATAGTGCAGATTTCTTCTCATGCCCTTATCAAATTAATAGCTATCCATTCCACATGGAACATATTGCCTTCTGGAATACAGTTCCTAGCCAAGAGATCCCTTTCCAGTATCCATAGAGAAATCACATGAAGAAAATACCACATTCTCGATGGATATACAAACCGCAGCATTTAGAAGGATAAGGCATTCGGATAGTTCATCAAATCAACCGGTGATTATGTAAATAAAGATTACATCCACAGAAACCTAATTCTGATCCTCATATAATACCGCTGTTTCAAGATGCAACACGATAAACCAAGAAGCCGAGAAATAATACCACAAGCAGCAGAAAGATAAACCAACCAGCATAATCCATTCTGATAAGAGACACTCAGTCAGTCAATATGCACAACATTGATCTATAAAACCCAAACCAGAAGCGGCTTTCGTAATATTTCAATGCTGTATGAGATGAAAATATCCAGCCCAAGCTTTAAATAGGAGCATTATCATGCATGATCCACAATTCTCCTTGATTATGAGAAAAATTTCCACCAGCTAGGAGTGAG
The DNA here is from genome assembly GCA_903798325.1 of Fraxinus xanthoxyloides. Classification (NCBI taxonomy): domain Eukaryota; kingdom Viridiplantae; phylum Streptophyta; class Magnoliopsida; order Lamiales; family Oleaceae; genus Fraxinus; species Fraxinus xanthoxyloides. The sequence goes on along the minus strand of CAIGRL010203846.1, from coordinate 19,092 downwards.
GTAAACTTGAATAGAAAGTTCAATTAGGGTGACCCAGTGTAGAAGCCAATAGAGACAAAACTAATCATAATTCTGAGAATTATACTATGCTCTAAGATCTACACAGTTTCAGAGTTAAAGAGTGTAAATAGGATGACTGTGTTTAAGCTTCGGGCTTAAATTTGGCAGGCCAATATAGTGCATGTATGAAACTAATCTAACAACAATTCCATATTTTAATTAGATTAAGCATGGAAATACTTTGTTTTGCCAGACCAGGCTCCACTCAACTTTCGAATTTGCAAGCGCCCATGGACAGAAATTTAAGTTGGTAAGCAGGAAGTTGCGCAATGAAGTAAGAAAAACGAAATACACAACACTTTATGGTACTCAAAATGACTTATCCTATACATTCCAAAAAATATGAGGTTAGGAAGAAAATGACACCTGCTTAGTATCCCCATAATAATTCTATACGAATTAGTAAACTACAAACAAGACTAAGAAAAAAAATGAATTACAAGTCAACTCTATCAAATATGTGGAAATTTCATAGCATGTCTCTTTAGTAATGAACTATTAAATGGGATATTATTTCAAAAATTTATCCACATGCAACTCTTCTCTAACACCGTCCCAAATTTCATAATTTCATAGAAAATCACAGGAAATGACACGTAAAAATAAATGTATTAGTTAAATCCTTGCCAAATAAAAGGAATATTACATTCTTTTTTTAATTATCTATCTATTTTCCTTGAGGAACGTGTCACTTAAATTTCTAAAAAATAACTAAATGTAGCAAAATGAGAGAATAAACATAAATTACTAGTCAACTCTATCAAATATGTAGAAATTCCATATCAAAAGTAGCATGTTTCTCTATAGCAATAAACTACTAAATTGAGACAGTTTCAAAGATTTATCACATGCTCCCCGGTTCTATGAAACTCACAAATCTCATAAATTCTCTGGAAACAACAAGAAATGACGCATAAAAATAATTATATTAATTACGTCCTCGCCAAAGTAAAAGTAATATTATTGTCTTTATTCATTATTTTTGTATCTAATTATTTCTCAAAAATAACTGAAAGTATCAAATAAAATAATAAATTTACCATATTCCGGTAAAAGGGCAAAGGAAGCATAAAACATTAATTAAAAGGAATCGAATCCAATCGAATAAATGAACTGTCAAAGGAGATGGTAATGGATTGATTTTTAAAAAAATAGAAAAGCTACCGTTGAAGGAGCGGCGGAGCTCGGCGGAGCCGTGTGCATAGTTACAATACTGGCGATTGCAGCGACCTTTCTGGTACAACAGACATAGCTTCGTCTTGAAAAGTTTCTTTTCCAACATTTTCCTTCCAAGATTATTTGAATTTGATGCGAATATTACGAATATAGAGTAACGATTCACGAACAAAAATTGCAGAACAGTGAAGTTGAAGGAGCCCTCGATTAGTCGCAGAAAACCCACGCTAAAACGGGTAATATATATATATATATATATTCGAAGTACGTGGCAAATACGTGGACTGTATAAGCCGATTAATGATTCAGCACTTTGGGTATCAAATCGATCGATCATTAGTTCTGTGAACTGATTATTAGTAGAATCGAAATTAACAAAAAATATTAAATCGAAGTATATATCTAAAATATTATTTTATTCATATGAAAGTAAAGATTCTGAATTATTGTAGTGAGTTTGCACAAACTTGTACGATTTCGACAATCTACACGAGTTTCCAAAGGTTGTTGATCGGCTATGTTTTTGGTCAATTGATGAATAAAAGAGAATGGTCATTGATTTTGAATTGGAACATGTATATGGAGTCGGAATGTAATAATTATGCTCGTTTACAAGTTTTTCTAATTGACGCTTAATTTGGTAGTGCATTACATTTTAAATGAATTTAGGGTGTGTTTGATAGATATTATTTTTTAAGAATGAATTTTGTAATAGTAGATTGATGGAGAATGTATGGTTGAAAAGAGGGAAAAGTTATTGATGTGATGTAAAATATTATTTTATTGAAGAATGTGTGGTTGAAAATGAGTAGAAGAATGAGAATGAAATTTTTAATGGGAATCAAACGGGGAAAGCTAAATATTTCATTGAATTTACAAAAGATTATGTCATTGCAAAAAATAAAAGTTTAATAGAAAGACTATAACATAAAAAATTTCTGAAATTACTAACAGCTTCCAACAAACTTGAGTCGTGCCAAAGGAGCATGACTTTGAAAACAAAGTTTGAGAAAGAATGTTTTTTCTATTCTATTCTGCCATGAATTTGTACATGTACATATATATGGACATGTTAATAGTATAGGTCCTATAATCAATTTATTGTTTCTACAATTAAGCTAATCAAGCTATATGATGAATTTGTCCACATTTAAGGTACAACAGCGTTGTCTCTAGAATATGAAAGGATTACAAGGATAATTGCAAGGATATTTGACTTTTAATTTAATACTTCAAGACTCCCTCTCATGTTGGTGCATAACACGTGCCCAACTTGTCCAAAAACCTTGAGAACACTCCATTCTAAACCTCTTTGGTGAGTATACTGACAAGTTGATCCTCTGATCGAATTTTAGTTAAATACACAATTCATTCATCGAACTTCTCTTTAATGAAGAATATGTCTACCTCCACATGCTTTGTACAATCATGTTTAACAAAATTATGACCAATATCGCACGCTGCTTTATTGCCACAATATAATTGAATTGGTTACTTGGGTGGATGACCCAAATCTCTTAAAAGAAGTCTGAGCCATAACACTTCACACATTCCAAGTGCCACGCCTCTAAATTCAACTTCTGCACTTGAACCTGCAACAACATTTTGTTTTGCAATAAGATTACCACCTACGAAGGTAAAATATCCTGAAGTAGATTTCCAGTCATATACTACTCCAACCCAATCAACATCAGTATACGCTTCCATGCTTTGACACTATAATTTAGTGAACAAAATTCATTTTTCGGGAGCAAACTTTAGATACTTCAAAATGCTCATAACTTCATTCATATGTTGCTCTCCAAGATTATGCATAAATTGGCTAACAATACTCGATGCATAAATTTCAAATCGTTCTAACATTAAGCCTATCAATTAATCATTCTCCAAAATCAATACAAAATTCATAATTTATAATGGACAAAGGTATCCAAATCCGTCTATGTCCATAATCGAAATTTGGTTTCTTTCTTCAATATCAAATCATAAAGAATTAAATATTGTTGTAGAAATGTATATTCCCGAATTGAATCTTCCAGATTACAAGGATATTGTTGGGATTATTATGTGATTCAAATATATATAATTCAATTCGACTTTTAGATTCTCCAACTCCAATTTGTCATATGAAGTATGATTTTCACGATTCATACACAATATTCTCTGCTTTTGTTGATTTGAATGAAATATACTAGCATCTATGTATCTGATATTAAAATTGTGATTGAATTTTCTTAGAGCCTTTGGTTCAACTATGTATAATTTAAAAAATAATTAGGACCAAAACCTTTCCATATTCTGACTTTGGGTATTCATCGTCTATGATAGTTTTTAGCTACAATAAGAGTAATAAAGACCGTACTTTATTCTTGGAGAAAAATGACGATAAAATAACTGCACTTAATGTATATGTAGATGACAAGGTGGTCACATGAAATGATCCCAAAGAAAGGAAGACACTTTAGAGTCACTTGTCCAGATAATTTGAAATGAAAGACCTCGGTCCTTTGAAATTTTTCCTTGGTATTGAAGTATCTAGATCTCATAAAGGGGTCTTTCTTTCTCATAGGAAATATGTCTTAGATTTGTTACAAGAAACTGGTATGTCAGCATGTCATCCAGTTGATACACCCTTAGAAGAAAGTTTGAAATTACGTGTTGACTCGAATCAGGTACCAGTAGGTAAAGGGAGATACTAAAGACTAGGAAGATTGATGTACTTAACACACAAAAGGCCGAATGAAAATATCTAAATCCAATTTTTTTTTACCTCTCTTGGAGATTTATGTATATTTTTTTAACATTTTTTTGGTCATAGAAAAGTACAATTTTCATTACTTCACATCTCTCCATTTAAATATATTTTACACCACGATTAGAAATGTTGCAACAACCTAAGCATAAAAGTATACTTACAAAATAACATATATACTACTTAAAATAGTCTCAGAAATTTCGGAATGTTACAATTCTCTTATAAAATACTGTCCTCAAAATTTAGGCGAAAAACGAAAAATAGTCTTCTTTTCACAACTTCTCAAAGGCACATTAATTGTACCCCTATAGTGATGAATATCATTTACTGGGTAATTTGTTAGCTTACTTTTGGTCTTCAGTGCTCATCACTCGATGTGAAGATTTTCAAATTAAAATTTTCAATTCCTTCGATCAATCCTCCTGACTTTCCCAATTCCTTCGATCAATCCTCCTGATGCCTATCTTTCTCCGACTTCTTCCCGGTAGACTGGCAATCGACATTTTATCCAGAGTTATTCCCCTGAACCTCCAGGCACCTTACAGCATAGTTATCTGCTTTTGCTAATAACCAATAAACATTGGCTAGCGTTCCCAGTAATATATCTATCAAACTTTATCTGTACACACAGCATCGGTCGGTTATGTTATAAATTAATGTGATGCAATGCATCAACTAAATTAGATTTTTTTGGTAATTGGTAAGAATAATTTTTCTGGATCAATTATTAGTTCAATAATGTTATCTGTACATTTAAAGGTTGACACCCCTACACATAAGAACAATTATTAGTTCAATAATGCTATACGTACAATTATTAGGGTGTTGTAATCTTTACAACACTCTCACATTAGGGTAGGGCCCACTAATTAAATAATTAGTAGATCACACCCTAATGTGGGAGTGTTATAAAATTTTAACCCTAATCATTGTACAATCGATTTTTTTCCACATAAGTAGGGCATACAATTATTTTTTTATGTGCCGACTCCACACACATGTGATCGAGTGTCACAACATAATATTGTTAAGCACATGTTTGGGACCAGTAATACTAAAAATAAACACGAGTTAAGCTCCGCATACATAATTCATTGTATATAATGTATCCACACCCTTGTATGGAAGAGTACCACTTCGAATATATTATATTTTATTCGAAGTAATTACCTTCATGTGAGGGTGTACACACCATTAGGTACAATAGATTATATACAAGTAGCATAATTCAATAAACAATAAATATATACTTTATATTCTAAATGAGCTAACATTTGAAGCTTATCATCAAAACAAACCACCAAAAACTGCTCTAGTATCGAAGGTTACAAACGGTTGGAAAATAAGCTTTGAGAGCTTATAATTAACAAAACTTGTCTCCACTCTCCGGATATGTTGTCCATTGATGATATGATATTTAATGGTACCACATCATCAATAGACAACTTATATCCTACACTTAATAGACAAGAAATCAATTCTATAACTCCAAAAGTGTTGTCATTGTTTATGTTTGACAACTATACTCTCATAAGCCTTTGTACAAACCATGTAGAAGAAACTCATCATTTACAAGCCAACTAATCACTAGTAAGTTATAAAACCGACAATTGTATACTTATTGATCCACACAATTACCAAGCCCTCGTAAAAAAGACCCTAATTCAATAATTTGCCAAACAATAAAATTTCTTTTTCAGATTTATCATTCATGAAAATAAATAAATTTAGCCCCTATCTTGAAGCGATTTTTATGAAACTTTAAGCCAAATTTGAACACAGTAATCACATAATGCAATAATTAACTGCATTTCTCCAAAGAAAAGTGATACTTGTATACTTCGAGGTTTACACCCCTCACATGAAGAAGACCCACACCTAATAAATCATAATTTATTGTGCGCAAACGCCTCCTTAAGAAACCAGACACCCTGTAGCATAGTACATCGGACATTTTTGGTAATACTTTCTTCAACCTTGCTACATGTACCCTTAGAGATACATGTTGCTTTACCCGACCCCACCCCCTATCTCACATGAAGTCATGTGGGACCCAACCTTTATGTGAGAGAATAGGTGGGGTGAAGTCGGTAAACCAACATATATCCCAAATGGTACAAACAGTATAATTCTACTTTTATACAGTCAATTAACGGCAAAATTCACTAAAAACAGCTCCCAAACAAGGGCTTAGTAAAGCCATTTATTATATTGTAATGTCTTTTTACTATTTAAAGGTAGAACTTTTGACCAGATTTCCAACTTAAAAAATATATCTCACAATAAGTTTTGCTATGGGGAGATTTTCATTTGTACACACATAAAACTCACACGCGATGGACCCCATGTGAATAAAATATTGAAAAAAATAATCATTCACCCCTATTGTATCTATTCTGGTGCATTTCTATAACTCCATTTTCTGTACATGTAGTACAGTGTGTAGAAAACACATACAAAAATGCAACAGAAAACACATACATGTAGGGTACATTATTTTTTACAATATTTTAATCACATTAGGCTCACCGTCATGTGAGAGTTCTTGCAATTTCCTTGCAAATCCATTTCTGTACAAATGTAAAATTTGCCTCACAATTTATAACATTTCCAAGTGTAGAATCCTTTTATCCTTCGACCCAATTCCGACTGTGAAATATACTACTTGTATATAATTTTATGTACATAGTGGTGTCCACACCCTCACATTAGATCATGGTATTCTATATAAAGATGTGTACACCATTATGTACAAGTAAACAAGCACTCCCACAGTAGTTTGGCCAAACGTTCCATCTGCACAATTCTGGATAACAATTATCTGGTTCTCCTATTCCAAGTATCATTCTGACTGAAATTAAAATGTAGCAGCAGACAGGTAACACGATGCCATACATTAAGAACATCGAGCTGTTTATAACTGTCAATTTCATATATGCTTCGGGAAACTTGAACTCTCCTATTACAATCAAGAAAAGAGTTCACCATTAAGAAGCAACTATCCCTTTTGAATAAAGGGGCTATATCAAAGTTTAACTCACAATTCAAATGTCAGTGTTCATTCCAAATAATTGAACAAACTACAATTGAAATGCAGTTTGTTGCTAATAATTACCAGTAAACGCAGTGCCAAACGATGTGTAAATACCCCCACACACCATAATCGATGAATTAATGCGTTTCTGGCACCTAATGGCATCGATTCGCCATCGAAACAAAAATAATCAATCATACACAGGACAATGCAATTAATTGATTATATATACATATAAATTAAATAAAATTGAAGAAAAAAAAATTAAAATCAATATTCAAATGCTCAGTGGAAGGAGAAGTCGTTAGTTAATTGAGCTCACGGATAATCCACTGCCCAAAAACACCAATGGGTGCTTTACCTCTTCATAGCACAAATTATGTACAAAAAAAGCATTTATTTTTTCGAAAGAGTGAGGACTTTAGAAAACGTATAATAATTGAAAGGTGAGGCTTCAGTGTGTGTAACAATCAGATCATTGATTTATAAAATCTCACTGAAATCCGCTAAGATAATTAATTTAGCATCATAAGCCAATTGATAAGCATAAAAAATGGATCTAAAAGATATACAAAAGGGATATAATCATACAACAAATCATTTTTTTTAAATATGATTTAAGGATAAGAAATTGATCGTACGTGTTTATGCTCAGACAGCCAAGGGTTAGTCTTCAACTTCTGGGGCTTGAGACCCAGATCGGAAACTCTAGTCCATAAATTTCCATCATCACTGCAGCGAAACACGCATATAGATAAAATGCAAAAGAAATTTGAGACAAAAATTTCAGATATAATTACAAAAAAAGTAAGTGAAAAAATAGGAGAGAACTCAGAGAAGGAATAACTCGAAATGAGGTTAGAGAAAAGGATGAAGAGAATAGGAAGAACGATGGATATATATATATACACAGAGTGCGTGTATATATTTTACGTTGCTAGGGTTTCTGAAAGCAGCTTGCTTTTGCTAGGGTTTTAATACAGTAATGGGCCTCAGTGTTCGTGGGCTGTCTATGCAAATTGGATTTGCACATGAAAAAATTTCATAATTGAAAGGTTAAAAATTTAAAAGATAAGATTTAAAATTTAAAATATCAACTTTTACAAATTTTATTTATAAATTAATTAATTAAACATATATTTTATTAATTAAATATATTAATGTCATAATTTTTAATAATTAGTCACAAATCACAAATTTTAGATGTCACAAATTATTTTATTGTTATAATTCAAAAATTTAATAGATCACAATTTGTTCATCGGCCACAAATAAAAAATCGAAACGCCACAAATTATTTTACAGTCACAATTCAAAGATTTTATATGTTACAATTTGTTCATCGGTCACAAATCAGAAATTTTAGAAGTCGCAAATTATTTTACGGTCACAAATCAGAAATTTTATAGGTTACAAATTATTTTACGGTCAGAATTCAGAAATTTTATAAGTCACAATTTGTTAATCGATCACAAATTAAAAAAATTATACATCACAACTTATTCATCGATCACAAATAACAAATATTCTAAGTCATAACTTAGTAGACGTCACAAATTGTCAAATTATCAGTCGACCACAAACTAACAATTTTTATGTTATACATTATTTTTTTGTTATAATTTATATTTTTCATTGGTCACATATTATTTATCGATCACGAATGAATGAATTTAATGGTCACAAACCAAATAATCTGTGGCCACTGCCAAAACTTGTGATCATCAACTCACTTCTACCACCAACAGCATGACATCGAACTCCCATCGTCGGAACCACCAACAGTAGCACAACCACCAATGTAGCATGTACCACCACCGCCGTCTCCTCAAATTATGTATTAGTCACAATTATAGATGCCTCGTCACAAACAATAAATTTTACAGGTCGCAAGTTATTTCTCGGCTCAAATATTAAATAAATTAATTGGTCAAATATTATTTTTTTTTTGTCACAAATCACAAATTTTATGAGTCACAACTTATTTCATGGTCACAAAATATCAAATTGTTACAAATTATCAAATTATTGGTGACAAATTAACAAATTTTTAGGTAACACATTATTTACTGGTCACAAATTATTTATTTCATTGGTCACATATTGTCTATTGGTCATACATTAATCAATTTATTGGTCACAATCAATCAAATCATATATGACCGCCACCTCATTGTCCCACCAACCGCATTGTCGCTGAAACCACCGCTGCCAAAACCATCGCCATCGCCATCGCCACCACCACCTCCGAGCAACAACCATCCAACTTTGTAGTCTATTCAACTCTATCAGTTTAAATTCAAAAAAGCTATCTTTCTACATGTTAGAAGGGTTTAAATTCAGATAAGTTATCCTATCAAAAAAAGTTTACATTCAACTATGTTTAATCCTCCTAAAATTCAAATGAGTAATCCTTATGTGGTTGAACATGTCAAAATGAATTTCAGTCTGCAATGTGCATCTCTCTCTATTCTAGAACTTCTTTTTAAATCAAGGAGAACAAACAACAAGAGGATGCATTCAAACTCATTAGAAACTATAAACAAAAAATGGGAATTTTGGACCTCAGATCGTATCAACTCATCAATTCCTTCAAGGAAGTTGCAGATAGATAGCGTCTTTTTTAGTATCATCACCGATCCAAAGAAATGAAGGAAAGTAGAAAATCTAACGGTTCAATTCGAAAAAAAAAGACGCAAAAAATGAAGAAAATTAAAATATAGCAAGAGAATTGGATAGAAATATCTAATGAGCATCCGAAACTTGTGAGTCCTCGTGGGTTTTCTTCACTAACAATCAAAGTGCAAGGATAACAATTCAAATAAAGCTCATCAATGATGCTCACTATCGTCTCAATTAACAAACACATAAAAGAAAAGCATTTGTAATAAAAGGAAAAAAAAAGGATTTTTTATACTGAATCGGCAATTGAGCACCGACTGGATCTCAACAAGCTTTATGTATTGTTCATCTCCAATTTGGAAATTTCAAATAGATAACGTAGTTTATTCTCACATCATCGATCCCGCGAAGAAATCTTCAGGGCAAAAAGGAAAAATAATCATACATTATATTCATAATACCAATAGTTTTAGTACATGAATGCAAAATTGTGAGTTATGACGATTACGAAGAGTTCAGTGCGTGGAGTTAAAAAGGAGGCGATGATGAAATCCTTGTTCTTGTGACTATAAACGACGTCGCTTCTAAATATTCATTGGGCCTGCGGATAGCTATCCACCACCACCAACTGTACAAAATCAACAAAACTCACTCATAATTTTCCCCATATCGCAACCAACAAAACTCCGATACCAAATTGCAGCAAAAAATTCCCCAGATCCCCCATCATTCACTAATGCGGTGGCGTTCACGCCGTGGGCAGCTGCAACGTGTCTCGTAGTGACAACATTTGCGGTGGTCTCCGACGAAGTTAATAATTGGGATAGAGAGAGGCGAGAGATGAGAGAGACGACAAGGAGGATGAGAGAGAAGGAGAGGATAGAGAGAGAAAGAGAGGACAGAGTGAGAATGAAGATGTGATAAATGATTGAGATTTTTAGTGTTTGGGTAATTATAATTTAGATATAGATGAATTAATATCTGATTTTTGTACAAATGAAGTTTATATTTGAAATTTGAAATTGGAACTTTAAAATTTTGGTCTTGTGTAATTTCTACTTTCAATAATGCTTTTTCGGCCAGGGCCCAATATCTGGTTCTAATGAGAATACGCTCTCTCATTTGATTTAAGGGCCTAAAGGAGCATGTCCATGATAATTTTCTCAGAATTTATTCCTCGAACATTTTTGAACTTGATTAAAAAAATATTATTTAGAAATTTGTGAAAAGTAATGAAAAGTAAATTATATTTTTTATTAGAAAAAAAATACTTAAAGGTGTTGGAGTGTGGCTCAAATTAATATTTTATTTTGCTTTAATGTTAAAAAAAATGAATAATAAAAAGATAGATGCCTATTCCAAGGGAAGACAATAATTGATGAGAAAACTAAGAGTTTTGCTTGACGTAAACCACCCCCGTGTACCCGGCCCCACCTGCCCCTCGAGGGGAGTGTAAACAGGAGTGTAAACCCCCTTGTACAAATGGACTAATCCGAAAACTAAAGTGTCGAAAGGAAATAGGAACAAGACAAAGAATAAATTGGCGTAGCACAAGTGCACACCATACAATTTTCGTATTTTCTCAAACTCTTTCCCATAACAATAATTATTGAAAAATAAAAAATTCGGAGGGTTACAATAATTAACAATGATTAATTCAATTATTCCCACATGGAAAGAAAAAAAGCAACAAAAAGAGAAAACATACAAAGACAGCAAGACATTATTAACTATTCACAAAAGCACATTGCTTTCGAATTTCACCGCTAGGTCCAGTCTTAACATCAATACGATTCATTTTCTCCATTGATTTGGCAAATTCAGCGTAGAAATTCCCAAGGGACCCTTCAACAAGTTGTGTAATAAACGACCGAGTTGTTGAGCTTGTTAGTAAGGCGGAATCTGATTTGAAGAGACCCCTTCTCTTTAAGACGAGTTTGTAGTAACTAAGATCAAATGTTCTGAAACTCCCAGGATCCATCTCAACCTTTGTAGTCGCATTAATTGACTTGCATTTGTTAGCTTTCAGGTTCGCTGCATATTCACTATCAAGAGACGGATCTTGATCACCCACGCCCGTGAAATTGTACAGTCGATTTGTAAACGACGAACAACGAGAAATACCAATTGTATGAGCACCTAAAATAATTCAAGGAAAAGTTTTCAATAATGTGGTCAATGATAATAGTTTATCTCTATAAGCTTGAACTATTCAGCATGTATAGTTTTCGTAAATGAATAGTGTTACCTGACAATACAACGAGGTCTTTTAAATCAAGACCCTTATTAGCAAAATGTGTTTGAAGAGTGGTGAAGTTACTAGATGGAGATGGGACTTGCGCCATGGCTTCCGAGGCATTTGATATCACCCCATCTCTACGTCCAGTTGGTACCCTCCAAAATGGTCCACCCTGTTCAAAAGAAGTTTCGACGGTAAGGTATGAGTTATTTAATTTAATAATTTACTTATAAGTTAAATTTCCAACACATGCAATACTGAACGTGATTACGAAATCAAAAAGACTCTAAGATTATGTGACACTGCTTATCAAATATGACTTGGTTTTTTTACTTACGGTAGCCACGATGGCGTCTCTGGCCGTCAAACTGATGATATCTGCACAGGAAACAACACCAGGGCATTCAGATTCCAGCAGACTCTTTACTCTATCAATGAAGTCAAAGCCTCTCAATGTTTGATTTGGGACAGAAACTTTCTCAGTTTGGTTTCTTGTGCTTGATGTGAAGTTCAGAAGAACAGATGCATCGCACCCCTGTTGAAGTATCACAATTTCAAAACATGGGTCTAAAAGTTTTCATCGTTAAAAGTGAAAGTTCGAGAGAAGGCGAATGCATTACCCGGACAAAGCAGTCGTGGAAATGCATCCTTATGAAGGCAGCAGCAAGAGATGGAGCATTTGGGATGTGTTTGTTGACATAATCTAGTACAATTTTCTCAGCTTTTGGACATGACTTGGCATAGAAATTCATCTCCAAATCAGCATGAGCAGAACCTAGTACAACTGCTATAACCAACAATAAAATACCAGAATGTCTGAATCCACCCATTTTTCTGTCCTAAAATCTCTACAGAAAAATTCACTATCTTCCTTTTCCTCCTTTTGTCTGTCATGTACAAATACAACCTGCGGGCATTTATAGGTATACACCTTATTCGCTATCTGGCTAGCGTATGTGCTTATTTGAGACTTAGAAAAATGGTTAGTTATGGTTTTCATTATTTTAATTTTTGAAATGAGTTGTTACTCTTATACCCTATCTTATTCATGAATGTGGACCAGATGTATATAATAAGTTATAATTTAAATTATAATCACTCTTGGTTTTTATTCACACTTTCCGTAAAATTCACAATCACTGTCAACTTTTTATTCACACGTTCAGTCGTACCCTTTGACTAAATTATAATTCAAATTCTCCCAAAAAAGCTTCATGTTTTTACGAGAAGTTAAATTATTACGTTACTTCTCATTGATGGGAGGGTAAGTTCTTAAATTGGTATTTTCATTTATATTTATAACAATATGACCAATTATTAAGGGTGGTTTATATTATAAATAAATAAAAGATTTTTGGAAAGTAAAAAATTATTTATGAGATTAAGAATATATATTTTTTAATTTATTTGGACAATTTTCTGAAAGTATTTTGTCAAATTAGAAGAACTTTTAAAAATAGCTAGCCTAAGAGCCCATTTGGAAAGCCAAAAGTTATTTCTGAAACTAAGAAGTTATTTTTAGAAAATATTTAAATAATTTTCTGAAAGTGTTTTGTAGCTTCTTAAAAAATTTCTTCAAAAAGAAACGGAAGCAAAAGCAGAATTCTACAAACGGGGGCATCCCAAGGTAACTTCTGCATAATCTCTTCTACAAAAAGCATAAGTAAAAGCAGAAGCTTGCCAAATGAGCCCTTTCTTGCTCAAAGTCTAATTTTGGATGTAAGGTCTATTCCTCCTCATTTTTTATACATCGAATACCTTTAAACTAGCAAGGGTTGACCATAACCCCATCCATATGCAAATAGTTCTAATTATAAAATTATTATATAATTATGAAGATTATGGCTTCTAAACAAGAGAAAAAGCGGCGGTTATCCTCTCTTCATCGCTCATATTCTACAAGTACATCGCATCTCATTAATTTATCCTTAGACTTCAAACACCGATTCAAAAAGATAACAAATAATAAAAAATTGACCATATGCAAATATGAATGGACGAAGAAATTGCTGTACCACGTTAAAATTCAGTCCAGGCTGACATAATTATTGAAAATAAAGTAGATCGGGTTACCGACTCTCTTGTATCCTAATAATATCAGTGCTGTATTTAATTAAATAATGGGTACCTATTACCTAATACCACCTTAGGCAGACACCTCACTGTTCATGTGTATTATGAACTTATGATATATATATATATTCATGAAATCACATAACACGACCAATGATAATTAAACTCATGTTTGTTCAACAAATACAATTAAAGAAATAAATTCCAATTTATCAACAATAAAATTTAAGAAGAGGATTTATTTGCCAATTTCATCGATATAAATTCAAACAACTCCAATCGCTCCTTTGAGCTTTACAGCCCGTTTGTCTCCCATTTTGGGAGAAGAAATAATATTTTTTGGAGAATGTGTAGTTGAAAAGTAAAGTAATTTTCTTGATTTGTGTGTAGAATATTTTATTGAATGAATATGTGGTGGAAATGGTTTACTGTAATAAAAATATTTAAGAAAATAGATAACAAACATGGGCTTAATTGAATATAGTTATTCGTTTAAGTTTTAGTTCCACTCAATTACTCATTTGAGCTTGAGCTCTAGGGCCTATTCTTAGTTCGGTTTAGTTAAAAATCAGATTTTTTTTTTTTTTTGTAGATTTTGACAAATATAGATAAAATGTATAATTAAAAAGTTCACAAAAGCTGCAAATTCCATAAAATGTGTGATGGAAGTGAGTTTTAGAAAATGTGGTCAAACATGGGCCTAATCGAGTATGAGTTAATCTTAAAACGATGTAAGATTTGTCTCTTAATATTTTGACGTAACGGAAGTTTATAGAAAATAATAAATTATCTTGAAAAACTCAAACTCATTGATTCGCTTACAAATGTTAAGAAAGAGACAATATTTGAGAGAAACTTCTCACAAATTTTATTATAATCAAAATCAAATAACTTTCATAAGACTTACAAATCGTATTTAATTAAATAGTAAATAAAATGATGAATTATTCTTGTTTTTGTATTGCATCACATTTCTTGTAAAATGATGACTTATTTGAGAATATTAATCTTGGAATTCAAATGTTTGCTTGAGCCTTTTGGATTTAGATTCCGAACGTCAAAGTTCCATATTAAAAGACGAATTTTGATAATAAGAACAACACAGACTCTTATATGTTGATTAATATTTTCATATTTGATTGATATAATATTTTATTTTATCACATTATTCCGGATGTTAACTTGCTTTTCTATTTAAAATGAATTTAGCTGTATTGGATTTTTATTTTTATTTTTTGTAATTCCTGCATACACCATTCTTATATAAATAAAAATATTCAATTTTCTTTCAGAAAAATTAAATTTTGAGAAGAGAGAATCTTTGAAATAATCAAAGACAATGCTGTCTAGGGGGGCATCAAACTGTACTAAATACTAGAATTAATGGGGGGAAAGAAATATATTCGTCTCTTTTTCAAAGGAATTTGATTCTTTGCGTTCATAGATTATTACATAGCTTTGTTTCTTACTGTTCAAGTTGCATCAAGCATTAGTGTAAGCATAGCAAACCAACTAATGCTAAAATAAGTTAAGAAAATAAAATAAAAAAGTAATATTTTTCGTAAGTACCATTACTCGTCTATTAGAAGTACCTACAACAATTCTAAGAAGTACCGTATTTATAGTAATTTTCCTTAAAATCACAACACATCGTCCAGAAAAATACCGTCGGTAATCTAAACTCGTATTGGTACTAGCTCATTGTGAAGCTAAAAACGAGAGAAATCATATGTACTGATGGGTAATTTTACAATATTTATGGAATAACCAAGCATGCGTGTAACTTTTATTGGAATTAGATGCACTGTGTTTTCTTTTTTGCTTGATATTTGTGGTTATACCGTCAATTATATGTTCATGAAGATGGTGGACCGTGGTGAATATTATTTTTAATTAAAGTATGATAGTATAGTCCGGTCAAAATCGTTCTGAAAGTTCAGTAACCTCGGATGAAATTATCCAGATTATTTACCTGCATTAGGATTTGAGATCTGGGCCAGGTTGGCTGGCTGTAGTTGATGAGTAGATTTGGGCTGGAAGGCCCATTGTATGTGACCGAGAGAATGGTAAAGGGGGTACATGGGCATCAATTCACTTGAGCTCATCATGGGCTGGCCCGTATATACTTGAGAGAGATGCCCATTCATGTAGGTCCCACCTGCGTCACACAGGCCAAAAAAATTGTATTCGCAGCGCAATTTTTATTTGTTATTATACTTAAGATCCTCAATCATTTTCACATATTAATATCAATTATCAAGGGTGTGTTTGAGTCACATTATTTTGGAAAAATGTATTCTAAAATAGTAGATTGATAGAGAATGTGTGATTGAAAAAGAATAAAAAGTTATTGATGTGATGAAAAATATTATTTTATTGAAAAATGTGTGGTTAAAAATAAGTAGAACAATGAAAATGAAAATCTTAGGATCTGTTTGTTGTACATTTTGGGGCCAAAATCGTAAATTGGGTCCTCAAGGTTTTGTGTTTCTGGGCAGCCTTCACCAAAACAAACAACACGCACGCATGCTTATTAGTGGGATGTTAGACAATATCTGCATATGAAAATATTATCAATACACTTTCGATAATATAAGTCTTTGACAACCTTGTCACGTCGTATGGAAAAAAAAAGTCACACATTCCCCTCGTTGCAAAAATAATTGCAACTACATTTGTATATGATAATGTCATTACCTGTTTGATTGCACTTCAATTTCATAGAAAATGGAAAATAAATTTCATTTTCCACCATTTTGGATGTTTGATTGCCCAGATTTTCCATCTTTCACCAACATGCTCACATTTTCTTTATTTTTGAGAAAAAGATGTTCCTACTTTTTGGTGGGAAAATTTTTTTAGGTAACCTTTTTTTTATTGTTTTATTAATCGTGGCAATGGAAACAAATTACATCCTCAATTGTACCAAATTTTATCCTTTTAATAAACAATTTTCATGGAAGACAGCCAAATGAACACCAAAAGATAAAAAAATTCAATATTTTTTGGGTGAAAAATTATGTCAATCAAATACAATTAATTAACAATTTTAAGTAAAATAAATTCTGGTCAATTCAATTCCTATAATCCACTCAAATTTTATTATTGCAATCAAACAGACCCTTAATAATTTTCGGATGCAATTCTTGAAATGGGTCGTTGGAGAAAGGGAAAATACCCTCGAAAAGCTAAAAACCAACAAGATGACTTTCAATCCAACTGCCTTGATGGACGAGCCAAGAAACAAGGAAACTTCCGTTATTTTGGTTGATTATTGATGTGCATTATCCTTTATACCACCCCGTTTTGATTGAACAATGCCAGGCATCCTTATCTTCCAATGCCACTGACGTCTATTCCAATGCACTCCATACCCAATTTCAAACTAGACCATCCTTAATTAAAAAAATTAAATAAATATTGTTAAGCTGAACAATTCAAGTTCTCACGTGTTAATTTATATTTCAATTTAGTCGATATGAGATTTAACAAATAATATAAGACAATACTATGTGTACATAACATTGTCCATAGGAATCCATCAGGGACAATACTATGGATAATACTGTGTACACATAACATTATTCAATAATATATCCATATAAGATGGTGATTCATTTGAACAAATCAATCTTGAAATTAACGTGCTCGTATTTGAATTTTATTCAGATCAAATTACTCTTTTGAGTTTAATTAGCTTTGACATCATGTACGGTTTGAAGTTTCATCTAAAATGCCAACTTCATTAAAAAAAAAAAAAAAGAAGGCTCAAATTTTTATATGTTGATTTATATTTTGATAATTATCGAAGTGAAATTTATCACGTAATAACATAATATTTGATTTGTGTATGCATTGCATAAGTTTGACATATTGAATTATACAGTATAAAAAATAAGTATAAATTTAGGTCCTAGATAACATTATTATAATAGATTAAGGTAATTTTTGTTAGAGGAGTTAGAATGGGTGAGTTAGTTCGAATTAATGAGCTTGCATTCGATTCATGTATGTTTCAAACTCGATTTTAATTGAAAGGGAGGTTTAGCCCTGTTTTGCATGGATTAAAATTAAAATGTTTAGCTTCTTCGGGGTAGTTGAGTTGGTGAAGCAAGTGAACGTGGAGATCGAAAGTCGCGAGTTTAAATCTCCTGCCAACAATTTCTCGGTCGAGCCCGTCGCACCGGATTTGCCTACTGGGTTTTATCTCTCCCGGTTGATTTGCGGGCTACTGCACATGGAACGAGATTTACCCAGTGCGCACTCACGAGTAGCGACTGCGGGTTCCTACGTCAACAATTTTTTTTTTTAATTTAAGTGAAAGTCAATAATTAATTGTAATCATATATTTTATGGATTCACAACTTTTTAATCGTACACTGTATCAACTTGTATCAAATTCTACTAAAAATCTTTAAAATCTGATTTTTAGTATATTTTGATAAAAGTTAATGAAATGTGTGGTTTGAAAATTATAAATCCCATAAAAATTTATGATTAATTATTAATTATTAATTTTGATTTAAAATAAAATCTAATTTTGATTTCTACCGAACTTGGGTTGTGGTAGATTGGTTAGACAGCCATGAATAACTTCACAATTAACCAAGCTCAAAACTCTTGAAACATTTGTGACATCTAAGGACATTTTCAATGACAACACTAAAACATCAAATTTCACCAAAATTTGGTGCATTAGAGCACGTTTGCACCAAAGTCCAATTTGCCCCCTTTTTTATTTACCAAAAAATTGTTGGAAGGTATTTGTTTCATTTGTGTTATATAATTTTTAATACAATTATTATTATTATTATTATTATTATTATTATTATTATTATCATTTTCTTCTAAAATAAATCTTAAATGTTGAAAATAATAAAAACAGAATTAATTAAAATAAAAATAAAAAATTTAAAATATAACAAATATGACTATTTATAGTTAACACGAAATATATTACAATAACCACATAACTACGTTAATCTAGTTTTATTTGAAGAAAACGATATATATAAAGAAGTACATAGTTTAGTAATTTGGAAGATCGCTTCCAAATTCAGATGAACTTTCAGATTCTTTATCTTGTTGTTGGGTTCTCTTTCGTAAAATTTTTGTTTGTTCGTTTTGAAAGAA
>CAIGRL010203739.1:0-17357 GCA_903798325.1 Fraxinus xanthoxyloides | reverse complement strand
TTAGTTTCAGTCTTGATCATATTGTGTAATGAATCTTTTGATAGTTCTGTAAAATTAATTTTATTTCTACTTGTATTTTGTTTTCATCGCCCCTTCTCCCGAAGCTACGGGGCTATTTTGTCGAGTTCCCTTAGAGAGAGTTGTCTTGCATCGGCATTCCCTACCTACACACCCGATGTTGGGTACAGGTACCCTTCCATTTAAAGATTGTTCTAGATTTCTTCTAACATTTACATTTATCAAGGCTTTTTCCAAAAAGTGTGACGTGCTTGAGCTGTCACTGCACCATGTTTGAGAACTTTGATGTATAATGCTGCGGCCTTGATGTTGTTTCTGCACTCTATTTTGCCTATATCAACATCTGATTTTATTTGCCCTTATACTTGTAGTATTTTCTATCGAAGTAGATACCTTCTTACTAGTAATTATTAAATGTGTTTGTAAATTATGTTTGCCATATGTTGCATTTTTTGGTAAATGTGATTCTTTATGTGAACAGCCAATTATACGGTTTTTTCAGTACGATATGCATTTGAAGTATACAAAGTACTAGTTTGCAGGAAGGACTTGTTTGCTGTGAGAGAAATTATTTCAGTACTTTGGTAATCGATGAACATAAAGTTAAAATTATTCTGGTACAATACTTGCCTATTTTGTTGAAGAATGAGGGGTTATATCATGTCCTTGGATTTGCCTTCAGCTGTTCATTAACCTTTGACAGATGTAGATAGTTATGTTCTCCTTGTGTTCATTCCCAGAGTGTGACGTCATTCCTAAGATATCTGGTGTAATTTGATTTCTTTGGAGTTCCCAGGATGAATTTTTTGTATGCACTGTGAAAACAAATTAAATTATCACCCCCTTAATGTGAAATAATGCTTTTGTTCACCCGTGGTCTGACTCCTTTCATTTGGCCTCTTCAGGCCAAATAAAGACGGAATCAACAACTGTCAGCTGGATTATGGAGTTCTCGGAAGGATTATAGTTATGGTAAGTGTTGAATGTGATTAGCTGGTGGAAATTGTACCGTTGAAGCAACTCTTTAATATTTGCACACGCCATACCAGTTTTAGCAGTATCATCTTTACCAATATGATTCTGTTCTATGGCTAGTAAACAGTGTGATTCCGTTAGTGTTTGAATCCCTTGTATAGTATGCTTACCTTTTGGGTTTCTTATAGCATTTCAATAAAACCCTTTTCAGTTCGTCTGGAAAACGGGTTCAGTATGCTTGGGTACGGGTGGAGACCCATTTACATCGGTTCATTTTATACTCTAGATCCGATTAGTCTTGCCCAAAAAATGCAGCAGTGTACAGGGGCTTTTAATGCTACAGTTTTTGGATGTGGACATGGATACTGGTTTTGCGGCCTATTGAAATATTCGAGATTTTTAGTGATTAGGAAAATTTTCAAAGAGGTAATGTATACGCATCAGCTTAGGATTGTAGAATTTGGTAAGAAAATTTAGAGAAGTCTTATTCTTAACAGGGTTTCTACGAGTTTTGGGGTTAAAAGGAACATTCACCTTTCACTTTCATATCGAGTCTTTAGAATTGTGTCCCACTTAGGTGTTGGATAAGCTCACACGTCAATCAATAGTCAATAATGTTTTGTGGAAAGATTCCCTTCCCATGACGTGCGGATTTAAGGGCTTGACGTCGGGTGTTTGATTTTGTTTTTAAGTGCACAAGTTGCTCAACTTTGATACCTATATTTAGTTCACTACTTTACTTTGATATGAATATTTGTAACATTAATGTGAAAATTCAATTATGAAAAGAACTAAAAAAGTAAAATAAAAATAAGGGGTTGTTCTCTTTGTGTTTTAAGTTTTGAATTCATTTTGGGTTTTGTATTTTGAGTGATTGTTGAAAATGTTTGAAGGAGTCATCCGTTATTTTTTCGGAACCGTTAATGTTCATGGCGACACTGCAGAGCTATAGATATATTGTTGGCTAAACCAATCGTACGGTTAGTTTTTGAATGCCTTCGATTTTAGTGACTAGCATAATTAACAAGGTAAATATTAGAGTTTAAAAATTGAATTTTGATATTTTAAAGTTCAACGACCATTCATGAAACACGCCTACACATAAGTTCATAGACGAACAAAGTTCTTGAACCCCACTATTAGAAAAATCAGAGTGCATTTAAACCTATAAAACTTGATTGACTTTTTGTAGTGGTGTATTTGTAATTTTGCTATGAGCTTTATTCTTTCCAGCATTGAATTATTTGTTTAACTTGATTTTGTGCATCATTTGTAGTGCACGTGTGTGCATGTATTTATTCAATAATTGGTGATTAAATGATAAAACAATAAAGTGGAAGCAATCGCGAGGCTCAACTCTTGGTTTTTTTAACATAATGTGGACAAATATTTCAATCAATATAGGGACAAAAGTTTGACCCCAAAGCTTGAAAAAAAAAATAAAAAATCCATTATTGTAATTAGCACACCACTATGTGAACCTCAGTGCTGCACAAACTATTCATCGTGTGCCCACTCATAGAATGTTAGGTAAAGGAATCGGACCGTACAAGACTATTGCAATTTATTGAAATAATTAAAATTTTATTTATTATATTATTTAAGTTCTACAATTATAATTTAAATGTAATCATCGACATGTATACTCTTGTACATAACAAATAAATTCGAAGACCTAGCATGTGCGTATATTTTTCATATGAGTATTGAGTATTGGACCTCCATATGAAAAAGACATATTAAGAGAAATAATCCAAATTCTTATATGGTAGTTATTGATTCCATCTCTATCATATGTTGCATATTACCATTAATGTATTTCAAGATGGTAGCTTGTTCAAGCACATTGATCTTTAAATCCAAAAGATCGTTTGAACTTTAGATGGCTTGTTTGAGCACATTGATATTCAAATGGTTGTTTGAACTTTAGACATGTCGAATTGTTCAATAAGAGCTTGTTGGGCTATGATATCATACGTAGTGTTGGGTTGGATTTCAAAAGGATAACTCTTATATATTGGTTTAAGTTTCCCTTACCCATGACGATGATAGGCGGCAGAACTTGAACACATAATGTCTAACAGCTCTCATACCACCTTGACCTTCATTGAACAGAAAAATGTCTGGAGTTGATTTATTTTACTGCATTATCATTTAATTACCAAGGAAGTTCTCTGATGAATTAAACCCTGATATTATTCTCAATTATTAGAGTGCAGAAAGAAGAGATTGTTAGGAGTGAGTACACATACATAGCTGGGAAGTGTTGTCCTTTTCCTAAAATTTCTCTCATTCCTCAAGATGTGGCCTTCTAGTTCTAAGGATGGTAAGGATTTGATTACACATTTGGAAGAATTCAATCAGAACAAATTCAATAATGGAATCAAGACTATTTATGGGGATCACAATATCTGAATGTATTTGTCATAACTAGTGAGATGTCCCTTTTGGATTTCAGATGGAAAAAAAAATAATAATAAAAAAATAAATAAAAGGAATGTAGTGACTCATGTTTTACTTTATAGCCTGCTTTGAGTTGAGAATACATTAATTTACCAGACTTACTCTCCTTACTACACCTCATTTAGTTCGCAGTTTGGCTGGCATTTATGCAAGTAGAACAATTTGGTTCACTCATTGCTTTTATACATGGCTTCATGGCTTCATGGCCACATCTTGTTTTTCTTGTTTATATGGTTAGTCTCTGCTGGTTGTTAAGGATCTAATTGTTTTAAATCTTTAAGTAGATATAGGAATGACTTGAACGGCGTGACAGAAATGACTTATGTAGTAGCTGAACTGAGATGTGTCGTTCGAACTTGCTATTCCATCATTTATATTTTGACACCTTAGCACATCACATCCTCTCAAAAAATGAGAATGACAATGAGGTCCAATGTGCCAAGGTGTCAAAATATATGTTGGCGTCTTCCCATTTGCTAAGAAGAGATGTGTCAAGGTGTAAAATATGTATTAAAGGTACACCCGATGAAACAAGAAATTTGAGACAATGAATCTATGCGTGTACTGGATAGCGACAAAGCATAGTTTCACCATGACATCTCTCCCTCTTTCACAAAGTAAACAGCCACACTATCCAAGAGAGAGAGACAATTATGGCTCATTACGTACACTGAAACTGGTAGATGGAACAGATAATTGTCAAAAAATTTACGTTTCTCTTTGTCGTTCTTGTTGAGCTAAACTACCAATACAGCCGGTGCAAGTTAGAATTATAGGAAAGTGTATTGTTCCATCTTCTCTTTTCATTTATTAATATCAATAGATGGGATGGAGCTTGAACAATGTAAGCAACAGTGACGAGGAAAGAAATTCTAATAATTTTATTTTTTTACATTGTGTTCTTAGGTTGTTCCCTACTAGATGGACAGGAACAAATAACAGTTGGAAAGATTGAATAATAAACAAGTAAAAGAGACACGGAATTATGATGCCATATTTCCTTCACTTCCCCTTTCTTTCTCTCTTCAAAATGTTGCAGCAGCAGAGAATCTACTTTTTCAACTTGTTACTGCCTCTTTTTTCCAAGAAAACTGCCTGCCAACACACACGTGCAACAAAATTAGTCCTTGAAACAATAATTTTCCCATGAACCGTAGGTGTCACATAAATAACTCACTGGATTTTCCAGACGCTTTTTTCCCTTCAGCTGATGATTTGAAGTAACCGAAATGCTTCTTTGCAATTGAGTCACCCTGCAAGAGATTTTACATGAGTAAATTAACTCTAGAAACTTGATTACGGAGAAAAAACTTGGAAAAATTTAGTCGAAAAAACTTGATATCAGAAAAAAGTAAGATTAGTACCTCATAATCTGGGGCAGACTGGCCTTGTGAGAAACCAGGAACATGTTCCATTGAAGTGTGAATATCAGAATAAGCTACATTGTCCTGAAATTCAAAGCAGACATTAATATCAATGCAAATAACACAGAGTTGTATGGTGTTTCATTGAACTTGCCTTGGAGAAATGAAACATAGGGGAGCTAGCAGTATCATCAAGATACAAACTCTGTTGCTTTCCTCTTTTCTGTGTCATTTTCTTTTTCTGGTTGCTGTTCTTTTTCTGTTCATCCGACGCGTAGTTTTCACAGTCGTCTTGAAATTGTGGAGGCCCTGAAGATGCATCAGACACCATAGACAGGTCTTCATCTTCTTGACCATCATAAACATATGCTCCTTTTTCTCGATAAATATAGTTATCGGAAGCCCTGTTGTAATGATTTGTCGAATTGGAAAGTTGATCCAAGTACATAGTCCATCCCGACTCACATCCACTACTGCATTCGGAATTCGATATATTCATTCTCAGGTTTTCTTCACTTTCAAATGAAAGCACGAATTCTTTTATGCAGGATTATAGACTTGTAGAGAGAGAGAGAGAGAGAGAGAGAGAGAGAGAGTTGGCAAGTTGGTTTCTCTTTGTTGTTTGCTATTTATAAGAAGAAGAAGAGACTGTTGAATGATATGAAACCAAACAAATTACACTCAAATCCTAGACTAATTTTGTCGTTCCCTTCGTTATTTTCCCTTATTTTTATATTTTTGTCGAGTAGAATAAAGAATGCCAGTTTTCTTCGTCATTCTGTGTGTGTGTGCGTGAGAGAGAGAGAGAGTACTTGTAGCCTGTAGGGGTAAAAAGGCTTAACATCTATTCTATAATGTCATTTTTTTCAAGTTGTAAATTCTTTGTGATACTAAGCAAATTTATGTCAGAACAGAACAAAAATCTTTGCAAATGTTGAAGGCAGAGGCTCCAATCCTGTACTTTTGAGTATCAACTTTTTATTAGGATCCTAAACTATTGTCATTGGGATTCACAATGAACATAGTTTACACATTTTTCAGACCAGGAAAAAATAACATAGCATGCTGCTGGGGGGTTATACATATGACGTGTTTGGTAAGCTGGACGGGATAATATTCATAGTTGAGCCATTTTGAACATTCTTCTGAACCAATAACCACAAGTCATGTAGTGTTGAATAAAGTCATATCCGATGCTTTATCGAACATTTCTGTAAAGACGGTAAACCTTGCTGCTAAAATATTATGGAATAAAAAATCAATAAAATACTTCATCCTCAACTTTTTGACTTTATTTTTGTGATCATAAAGGTGAGGATTGGACTTCATCAACTGGTAGCATTTGTCTTATTTTCTTGACCGGTAGAGTTTCTTCAAGGTAAGCATAGAACTTTATACAAGTGAATTTTTGTTGCATACATATGGTGTCAAAATTGAGTTAATGCATATTGGCCTATTTTATGCGGAATGATGTTCAGAAGCCAGCCAAGCTATTC
This sequence comes from Fraxinus xanthoxyloides, assembly GCA_903798325.1. Classification (NCBI taxonomy): domain Eukaryota; kingdom Viridiplantae; phylum Streptophyta; class Magnoliopsida; order Lamiales; family Oleaceae; genus Fraxinus; species Fraxinus xanthoxyloides. The sequence goes on along the minus strand of CAIGRL010203739.1, from coordinate 11,041 downwards.
GAATGCAGGCCCATCACGTTCTTCTGGTAGCATGTACAGATATGTGATGATAGATACACTTCCAAAATTCATACGGAAACACTGATACCGGGATTCGATAGAGTAACATATGAATTTACATGCCTACCAAATACGTTATGTAAACCTCGAGTTTCGAGAAGGTTATAAGTTACGCAAGGGGTAATTAGTGTTGTAAAAAATAATAGTCTCAATTAAGAGAGGCAAAATGTAGATGACAATCCTAAATTTAAGGGGTGAAACTGAGTACTTCAATGCTTGGCTATAGGGTATCCATCTGAGCCAACTGGTCCCGGTACCTAATTTCATGTGCACATGCTCCATGCCTACTTGCATGCCTTGAACAAAATCAATCTCCATTTCTACCTTATTTATGGTTGATCCATTCAAAATATCCGTTCGAAAAGGTGTGCAATCATTACACGGTAAATTTTCATGTGTCTATCATCCTTTGTGCGTTAAAAAAAAAAACCTAATTATATATAGTATCTTCTTTCTAGATTTAGTTATCTTCAGTTTCATATCAGTGCACATCATGTTCTTGATCATGACATTGAGGATATGGTTTGTTCGTGAAACTCAAATGGCAAAAACAATTGATGCGGTGAGTGGTGGCTTTGACAAGTTAATCGATAGAAAGTGAAAAAATTGTATCAACAAATTGAGGTATTGAAGCAGTATATAGATAATTTTCAATTACGATGGCTTGACGAACACATAGACACAGTGGTTGACAAGTTGGAGAAAAGGACTTTGAGGATGATAGCCCTTTTGTCCTCTCAATCTTGAGTGGGGAATAGATTTGGTATGGCCTTTTGGGGTTTGCACCAATCTTAGCTTGTCAATGGTCCCTTGAAAATGTTATAGGCATAAGCTTTTAAAATTAACACTGTTATGAATCACTGAGGCTCTGATCCCCAAATTTGGGTTAAAAATCTCAATCATTGCTATATTTTTAATTATATTTCTCCGTAGTCATTAAACTTTAAAATTATTCTTAATAGTCATTATACTTTTAACGTTGTCTCTTGTCAATCACTCGTCTCCTTCCATTTGAAAATTAGCAATTCCAATGATGTAATGAACAAAATCGTTAATTTTTAGAACAATTTGAAGTTACAGATGAAAATGTACAATGACTATTTAGAAAAATTTTAAAGATCGATGATGAGAAACAATTTTTAAAGTAAATTATTATTCAGAAACAATTAGAGTTTGATGAGTATTGATATTAAGCCCCCAACTTCATAGAAAATGTTACAATGTGAAAAATTGAATTACAAATGTGGAGTAAAACTTCATTGGTTCAATAATTCAAAGGCATCTGAGCAATTAATGCTTGAGTTGACCTGACATAACCCAACCCACCCCACCCCCACAGTATCACTGTCCTTTCCAGAGTGACAGCCAAGCCAAAATTGCATCGATACATACACAAAGGATTTGGTTAATAGAGATTTTGTGTTGAACCAAAAGGCTATCAATTTTCACACTGACAGATACTAGAATTGTTACCTTAGCTTATTCCACCGTCAAATATTTGTACTGTATTCACCTCCTTGTTGGCCCTCGCTATGATACATTTCTCACCGTCGTCCACACACTCGTACATATTTTTATTTATTAATATTGTTTAGTATTTTTCAATCTCTTTTTCCAAATATATCATCAATGTTTATTTTGCAGTTCGATAGTGAAAACATGAATCATTCTAAGTTTGACGTTCTTCTATGGTGAGGTTTAATACATTCAAAAAATTGGAAGGAAACGGAAGGATGGCAAAATTTTCTTTCATACATTGTACCATCCCGAAGGGATGCTTTGGGATGAAGAATCCCCACCTGTGAATGCTAATAGGGACATGGAACATGATCCTATCAAGAATTCTCAAACTCGCCTCGAATATATTCGTTATATTTTTATGATTTTCAATTTTTTTAAAAATTCAAAATAATTTTAAATCAATAGTTAATTTATTTAAAGAGCTATAAATAGAGATATTTTAATCCTGCCAACCTAAAATCTTTGACACAGAGGGTATGGTATCCGTTCTAATCCTTTGCCACGCAGAATTTAAGGTACCCCACTTTTTCAAGGTAAGCAGATGGGGTATGGAATGTCTTGGGTTAATGTTCTAGCACCAAGTGCTAAGGTTTAAGTAGCCAGCGTGACGACCTTTAAAGAAGAGTATATGTGCTCGAAAGCGACATGAGTCGATAGATAGAGAATATATTGGGGCACAATACAACACTCTATAAGTAACTCAATAAAATAAGTTCCGTAAATTAGGAATATGGGGTGTCTTCCAACAAAGAGAATCATAATGATGGATCTCGACGACTATTTAGTAAGATGCAATGTTAGTTTCCTCCAAATAAAATGAACATATTAATATATGGAAAATGCTGTGGGTACACAATTGTACGCATAGCACAACCTTTAATATATTTATTCAAATTACCTTTTAAGAATGAAGAATTTACCCTTGAAGTTTGTCATTCTAATTTTCCCTCCTCCATACTAATAACTAAGAAAATTTAGTCTAAATTGCTATTAAGCATGGTCAAATATTAACGCGTTTAAATCTCATTTCTATTTGGTTTAACTAAAAAATTGATAAAAATTAAGTCAAAACTAACAATTAATTTTAACTACAAATTACACTCACAATTTTTAACCGTATATTTCAGTAACTTTTATCAAAATATATTAAAAAACTAACTTTGAAGACTTCATCTTTTGTTCTGGGATTCTGACATCATGAGACAACGTTTTATTCTTTCTAAATTTTTTTCTTTGTTATAAATTTTTTTTTTAAGAAAAAAAGAGATGTAAGAAGTAATGGATAATGAAATGACAAAAAAAGTGAGGTGGGCCAGTATCTATACTGGCTGCTAGAAGGGTAAGTCAAGAGCCACACGTGTGTTGTTCCAAACCCATGTGCCCAGATTTTTGTCCCTTTGCTTTTCTATTAATTATCACTATCATACATTATTGTTTTTCATAAATATATTGTCAAATTTTGAAATAGAGTTTATATTTATTTAGGGTGTGATTGGCACGAAATAATAGATATGACTAGCATTCTTAATAATAAGTTTTGGGCTTTCCAGTAGGGACGCAATAATCAAGTGGCGTAGAGAGAGGAGGGCAAGGCTGGGCTTTAGCCCAACTCTTCCCCCAAGGCCCATTTAAGTTTAATGTAAAAAATATATATTTCTATGGAAGCATATTATTATTTTTTTTTTTTCTATGTAGCATTATAAAACGGAAATTGTTTTTTACCTCTAGGCTCCGCCCCAAGGTAGTAATTGATCAAATCTATTAATATGAAATCATCGAAACCCAATAAATAGATTGCACAAATCATAATCCTTTTAAGAATTATTGTGTCAGAATGTGTTTGATTCACATTTTTTAGGAGAGAGTACATTTTTTTTTGTGATGTAATGGTGAACATGTTGTTGAAAAAGAAGGAAAGTTATTGATGTGATGGTAAATATTATTTTATTGAAAAATGTATGATTAAAAATGTATAGAAGAATGAGAGTGAAATTGAGAACGTGGTTCAAACATGGGGCTCATAATTTATTTATTATAAGATATTTCTATTGAAATTAATTTTTATAAATAAAATAATATTACGAAACCTTATATGGCATTATCTAGTAGACAACAAATTAGCCCATGTTTGAGCCACATTCTCATTTTTTTACTTATTTTCAATCACATATTTTTCATCACATCAATAACTTTTTATTCTTTTCAACCATATATTCACGTCACATGACAAAAATAAAAATAAAAATATGCGTTCTCTCTAAAATGTTGATTTGACATATATTGTGAAGAAAAAATATTAATTGCATAGGATACTTACCATGATTTGACAAATGTTGAACATAAGCTAGAAAAAGTCTTAAATGACCCTATTGTAAAAGGCTTTTTATATAAAACTAATCAAATCAATCCAACCCACGCAAGTAAGAATGGACCCAAAAACATCAAAACCAACCCTAACAAAACATAGAGCCAAGCAGGTGGATTGAGAGGGACAGATGGAAGAAGCTAAAGAATACGAAGAAACAAGGTTTTCAATATAGATTGATTCGAAATTTGATTCAAATACAATATAGCACCTATGATTACATAAGAAATATATTGCATCGATTCTTTTGAGTAGAGGAGAACGGAGTTTTCTAAAAGTATCTTTATTCTTGACTTTGAGTGCAATACGTGATCTTTCAACTTATCCAAGTCATCTCAAGTGCCAAACAAACTTAGAATCAACAAAATATCCTTAGCATTACATGTTCTTTATATTAACTAGAAACTTGAAAAAGAAAGGCCAAATTCAACATGAGATGAACATTTTATTTGGGTTCTAGGAACAAAGCCTCTAACAAAAATATTGTATGCATTTCAAGAACTTCTGCCAAGTTTTACAAGTAACACCCAACCAATTCAAGGGACTGGACGGGTTGAGATTTGTTGTTCCCATTTACATTGCTCATTGGTTTGTCCGTCCATAAATGTTACACGTTAGCTCTTTTTAGCAAATGGGAAGACGACATTTCAAAAATAATATCATTTTTATCGAACTGTATTGATGTTCTTCCATTTTCTAATAAATAGCTAACTTGCCGAGGTGTTAAACATTTAGTAGGGGTAACACATCTAAACTCTGGTAGGATGGGTCAGATAGGAATATTAGCAATAACCCTGCAAATTAAACAAACTACACAAAGTAGAATCAATTAATAATATCCAGAAGACATATATCCACGAGTACATCAATCAATTGCTCTTCATCCACACATTCTTTTCCTCCTCTCAACCTCAGAATCTAACTTGTACAACTCTTGATCTAAGATATTTCATCAAAGAGCTAGGAAAACTTGGGGAAATTGACAATTCCTTGAATTAATCTTTAATGATTGAGACATGTACAGTCTCAAACATAATGATTGAACTCAAAAATCTACAACATTGAATCGTCACATCGTACAAATGTAAGCGATATTTTCATAAAAAACATTCAGCCGAACTCGAGTAGATTTATGTAAACACTCAACTTAAAAACTTGTAATTAATTGACAGCAAAGACCTATTAACAGAACTGCAGACGACACTGGTACAAATCTTCTATGATACATAGGTTAAAAAGATGGGAAAAACTTGTTGAGTTGGCCTGGCAATTTATAAAATTCATTGTTCCTAACATCTTTATTATACACCATAAACCTCTCCCACCAATAAGCGCCATTATCCTTATGCGCTCCGTCGCTACCATGAGGAAGACTGCAATCCAACACGAGAGCGATTAAAGCAGCCACAGTCGCGTGTGACATGAAAAGGACGCACAGTATGTCGTTGAACTGCAAATTCATCGAAAGAAACACAAATAAGAAATCTTAAACATAGGACTATCGAATATTTATGAGAACGGCTTTACACATACCCATGTTTCATGAGTGTGAATAGGACCAGTCGTAGAATGTAGGCGATACTCTCTGAAGTACTGTGATAGGGATAGCCCCAAGAATACGGAAAATCCCAATACAAGCTTTGTTCTGAAATTGTTTAGGTTGCAGAATTGGAGAAAACCAAGTCCTGCAGATGCTGCATGCAACAAGATCGACCAGAATAAATCACTGCAAAACATACTGAAGAAAAATCGAAATGACAGTATAGGTACATACCGACATAACCAAAGCAGATGCAGTATATGCCTGCCATAATTGGCAGAGGGATTGCAGCAAAAACTGCTCCAAATTTCCCTGTTCGATCATATCATGAAGTCGATATTAAATTAAAATTCCATCCAATTTCAAAATCTAAATTCTTGACTTTAAGGGTGATATTATTAGTGCCAAACAACAGTTGCATAATCAAGATCCCCTTGTTTATCTGCGAACAAGTTGATCGACTGAGCTAATGAATAAATATGAAATGTACATAAAATACCTAAGAAGGAGAAGAAAATCATGAATGCAGCTGATATTTGAACAACTCTTCGACTTCCAGCTTTTGTCAGAGCCAAGAGACCTGCATTTTCTCTGATTTCGTAGTGAACTCTTAGTAAACAGAGTTATTGAAGAAACAAAATTACGAGAGAAATTGATCGTTAAACACCACTTGTTCGGTAAGGTGAAATCTATCGTACTAGACAGCATTAGAAAATAAAAAGAAGTTAAAATCATGTTCATTACGTTATCCAATGTAAAAGGCATTTATTCTATGTATAAAGATATTTTATCATGAACTTGTAGGGGAAGGTTGAGTTTCTTACGCTGTTGCAGTAGCACCAGTGACACTGCCAAAAAGGCCATTAAGCAAAGTCCCGATCCCCTAAACTCAAATATATATTAGTACTCCGAAGTGTTATTCTTGAAACAAAATTCTATTAACGTTCTAATGAGAATCAAATACAGAATCTATACTTACCAGCCAGCCTATACCACGGCTAATTACTGAAGGTGGAACTGGTGTAGCGCTACCATATCTTGCTGTTGCAAGATACACTCCGGTAGACTGCAATAAATCATTTATTTTTATTAATTATTCTTCTTCTCATTTAACTGGATTTGCCAACAAAATTTCATTTCAGTGGTGAAGAAAAATTAAAAAAATCTCTCTGCTATTTCATTTTTGTATGTAAGTTCATAATTTCACCAGAAAACAGCCAGATGCACCAAACATGCTCTTAGTTTAACTTCCTAGACAAACGAGAATACAAGATTACATAAACAATGTAGAGTGTAGACCTCAGTCGAAGTGACAAATGAAGCCATCACGGTTGCAAAAATTTCCCCGGCTCTAAAAGTAGGAAGTCCCCATTGGAATGGGGAAGGAACATATATCCTACAGGTGCCAACAAGCGATATCATAAGATCCAATAGTGTAATATTTATCCTGAAAAAAATGGAAACTAAAATCTGCAACAAAATTACTTTGCTGAACAATCAAATATGGGATTCTTACAAAATCTGGTAAAATGGATGAATATACACTCAGCTTGGACAACAATTTATTCATCTAAAACCTACTGATTAACATCATAGTGAAATAAATAGAAGTAAATTGGTGTTGGCAATATTACCAAGGAGCTCCACTTATTAATCCGGAGCGATCAGTACGACAGCTATCTTTTGAAGGTTTATGATAAGCACCACTCCAAGTTAAAATTCCAGCATAAATCCACACAATGGCAACAGTGAACAGCACCGCAAATCTATCACATAAGGGCCTCTTTAATTTTATGAATCTTGGAAGATACTGCAAGAAAAATGGAATTCCGAGTATCATGACAAAAGAATAATATTCTTGTTTCTCCATGAATATACGATGAGGCGGTGAGTTTTCAGTTTTTGGTTAAAGGCTCATCTAGCCAGTCATATTGCACTAGTTAGTTGTACGATGACAATTTGAATCCTAATCCCCCGAGAAAAACGTAAAAGCTACCAAGTTGAGGCATGGAAATTAGATAGATGCTTAATTACCTGCGAGATGATAATCATGAATACCAGTTCTGGAATCCCAACTTCAACACAGTTTGCAATCTATAAGATACAAATAAATTATGTAGTGAGGTACAGAAACTTGTAAGTTAAGCTGCTTATGAAGATATTCAGTGGAAGGATATAGAACTCTTACCAACGGGAAGCCAAGATGGTACAACCCGAGACCAGTGAAGAAAACAAGTGGAACCATAGAAAGAGGACTAAAAAGCCTTAAACCGGAGAAATAAAATGTAAGAATGAGTGAAATTGCAACAGCAAAAAATGTAAAAATTCACTTCTCAAATAACAAACCTGACTATATTCCTCCACAAACCGACAAACCCGATGATCATTTGGAAACACGAAGTAATAATCAATGCACCTTGTATTTCTCTCATTGTCTGTGCGAATCTCTGAGAAAGCAACCAGTTTTTAGGCCAAAAATAAGGATAGTGATACACATAACACTAAAACGATAAATTGCAATCACCTCCTCAGACTGATGTATCATTTGATATCTTCTGGAACGAAGAATTGTAGTTACAGGAATCAAGAAAGCGTGGGAACCGCCTATTACCACTGGCAATCTCGTGCCAAATAAGGAATGGAACAGTGTATTTACTCCTGAAACAAACAGTAATGTTTGTATCACCTTAGCCTTCTCTTTCTGCAATGCAAGAAAATGTAGATTGCTTAAAAATACGAAAAAGGAGAGAGTATCAAATGAAGAGTAAATAGATTCTTACATCACTACCACCCATTTGAGGAACTGTCATACTTGGGATCAAGACTATTGAGCCAAGACTCAAAACATAGTGCTGGAACCCCAAGAAAATAGCTTCCACTGCAGTAATAACAAACGAAAAATTATTCTCAATAAATTTAGAGCCGACTGCATTTGTTGACCAAGGGAGAGAGGGAGAACTAACATAATGGCGGTGGACTGTTAATGCAGTATTGGACACCAGTAAGTTGCTCTAAAACTGGATGTGGCTGTGGCTGTTCAGGTTGGTTAGCTGCGGCTGCATTATTCCCACTTTGAGCCATTCTTCAAGATTTCAAACTTAGAAATTTTCTGGGTTTACTAATATTGTGAGTTTAAGCTTAGAAATGGTTTACACTACGGACTTCTCAGAAAGTGATATAAAATGTATGCTCTTTGTATAAAAAAACTAGAAATTTATTTTGTTGCATAAATTTATATAGGTAATTATGAAAATTATTTTGTTTATTATAAGATCATTTTTCTGATTTTGATCATCATATTACATTGAATTTTAAGATGTTGTGTCGCGCCATATTTATCACGAATTGATTTTGGTGATTACATTTGTACTTACAACTAATATAGTTTTTTATATATATTATGAACAATTTTATTTTAAAATCTTAGTTCTCTTATTGTATGGAATTTTTAGATGATTGTGAACTTAATTCTTTTATCCGATTTTGATGAGTGCTTAAATTATTTTTTTCTAACTTTATCAAGAAATGTATTTTTTTTTCTAAAAAAAATCACGACTAAATTATATTAAATTTTAGGGTAATTGTTTATAATGAAAAATCATTTGTAGCATACTGTTCGAATTTACATAAAAGAAATTAGTCTTTGCTCGAATAAAGTTACAATTAAAAAATATCAATGAGTTTAATATTCATTTATTTCCTAAACCATTTTAGGATTGTCCATATATCCGTCAGGTGGATGGTTACAAAAAAAAAAATAAAAAAATAAAATAAAATAAAATAAAAAAAATAATAATAATCATAATAATAATAATAAATGAATGCATTATAAGAGAGCCATTTCAAATTCTTAACTGATAAAAAATTTGTCGAAAATAATAACTCGTCATGTAACTGATAATTTGTCATTTAATGTATTTCATTCATACCTCAAAACCCATACAATTTTGTTTATCATTAATTGATTTTTAATGATTTTTGTGATTAAATTAATCTTCTTGATATAATTGTACCTCATTTACCGGTGTGTACTACAAAGTCATGTCAGACTTGGGTCGAGCAAAATAAGGGCCTCAACTGCCCTGAACTTGAACAGCTTAACCCTATTTATACCTCTAAACAAATTGTACATTAAGTTTGACATTATGTAATGCATATAAAATTGTCATTGAAAATGTACATGTAGCAAAACTCTTACCTCTAAATAGTTCGTAAAACACAAGACAAGACAAGCTTCTGCAATACCAAGAAGATAATTCTTCATATGTTTGATGGATGCACAATCTATAATACCAACAAAACTCAAATCTTTAATTCCCATTGTTTGCAAGACAGCAAGAAATAACACTTTGCTTCGGCTAGAAAAATAAGCCTGAGCGTTCAAAATAGCAAACAACCACATTCACATATCGCCTGAGCTTCTTTGGTTTGAGCTGCAGCTACTCCTCATATCTTCTCACGTTCCTGAAATGTGACAAAACAGAATATAAAAAATCTGCTCTAAAAGAGTAACAATTTAGAAAATGTTTGATCCTTTTGCACCAAAATGCCTGAATATATACTGAAAATTGAGAATCCATTAAGTAAAAATGGCCTTATTATAAGAGTAAATATAACTCTCTAATATTATCCAAGTTGTGCCGAATGATTCAATGTTGAATATCAGTGTATACTTGGGGCACAGGTTAGACTCGTCTATTCCGCCATGACGATAGCTTACAAGTGAATTCAATTTTGTTCGACTAGCTGAAAGATGTGCTCTAAATAAAGCTTCTTTGAGGTATGTGACATCTGATGCCGACAAACTATTGCCATGCCCTTGCCTTTCACTTTGTTTAAGGGCCACATTTAGTGCACACAAGTATTTGTTCCATCAAACGATGCTAGAAAGTCTCATTCGTTAAGTTTAGCAAAGACTGTAAAAATTTACATTGCAAAAACAAAGTCAAATAAACAATGTAGTTAAAATAAATTTAACATTGAGAAACATATCAGATACTTATTTGCTAGAAACAAAGGATCTACGTGAATCTCATTCAAAGGTCCATCCAGTAGAATTATTTACATGGCATCCTAATATTAAATAATATATTTCTACAAGGGAAAAAGTTCTTATGAATAGACACATAAATTTGACTCACCATTCCTTATCCATATCTGATAGAACAAAGTAGATACCTAGTCAGCGACTATAACATGTGAGCCAGAAACCTTGTGACCAGGAAAGATATTCAGGAAACATCATTTGTACGGTTTTGCTACTCCATTGTGACAACAAGGCAACCAGTAATTTTTTTATTATAATTTTAAATATTCTTAACCAAGTGTTGGTATTTGTTCATCCATATAGGAGGATAGTTACTGCATTTAAGACTACCATGTGATTAGTAGGATAAGCGCTTGAAAGCAATCATATAATTAGACTAAGCCCCTATTTGGTATATTAAAATTTTCATTCTCATTCTTCTACTCATTTTCAACCACACATTCTTCAATAAAATAATATTTTCCATCACATCAGTAATTTTTCCTTCTTTTTCAACCACATTCTCCAT